>CAOLHI010000632.1:600000-898547 GCA_948474755.1 Ctenosaura bakeri | reverse complement strand
ACTCAGAGTAGAAGTGACAAAGAGATAAGTTAGTGTTAAATGAGAAACTTATTACATTAAAAAATATTTTAATTCATTGTTTCATCTGGTGGAGGGATTTTTTTTCTGAGTTGTCACTCTGGAATGTAGAAATCACATGAATGATTTTTAAAATAATTATATAATGCAGAGCTTAGAAAATACACTTAAAGAAAGAAAAGATGGGAGGGGAAAACCATAAACTGAATCAGTTAATGGCATTTTTTAACATAAAGGGGGCATCTTCCTCCCCTCGTGTGTGTCTGAAAACATAAACATCCAGGCCCTGTTCCAAGAATAATTTGTTCAGAAGTTAGTCAGCCATTCACTCTAATCTAATGAAGAAGAATAAAATTAAACTCATATTAGTTTAACTCTTGATCAAAACAATAATTCCATTATTGTCTTTCTTCTTTGTGCTGAAGTTATGTTCTCTTAACATTATTCAGAAAATGCTAAAGGTACTATATTATTTAAGAAATAATAGTGTATGACGCTTGTCCATTTATTTCAGTAGAAGTGTCTGGGTTTTTTGTACAATGATGGTAGATATCCACTAACACTCCATGATATATATATCGCAGAGTCTTGCTTTTAGGAGCTGTGAGAATATATTCATACAAGGATGTGTATCCAAAAAGAGATAACAGCTCTTCATTTCCAGGGTGATGTACATACAGATCCCTCTGCAGATGCATATCTCTATTCCAATAACTAAAGTAGATGTGACGTTAAACACATTTTTGCACTAAATGTGCACATTAAAAATAAAAATGCAAATAGTAACTACTGATTGGGAGAAATAACATCTGTCAGGTTTACAGCAGAAGGTGGTGGACTGGCAGGTTTAACCTTTTCCTGTGTGCTTCAAGTGAAAATAACCCCTCAAAAGTCCCTTGTGCAGAGAGGAAATGGGCTTTTTAAAAAATGGTTCACACCAATGATAAACAACATCTGCTTCAGAATTTCATTCTGCTTTGTGAGTTGGAGCCAGACTTCCTATGGCTGGGGTTAAGACATTCATGGGATGCATCGCTAGAGAAGGAATATGAAGGTGATTTTCACAAATTCCTTCTCTCCTCAGTGCCAGCTCCCACACTATTCTGGGGGATTTCTTGGCCCTCTGGAGGAGCTTTGGGGAGGGAGCAGCAGGGTACATGAATGGAAATAACCTCCTCCCTTTCTTCAACAGGAGCTAGCATTGGATTGGGATCTCTTCCACAAATGGAGCCATTCTGTTTGTGGACATTCCTAAGGCAATGTTATCAGTGTAGTATTTCCCTCCCAACATGGATATTAGACAAGGAAAAATAAATATTGACTCTTGAATTTGCTTTCTTCTCCCAAGGGCTAAAAACAACAAAACAAAAGTTTTCTTTCTTCAGAAGGGATGCCCTATTAAATAAAGGTCAGAATAGTATTGTACTGAGCTTACATTATATGTAAGTTATGTAAAGATGGTCTCTAATTTTATTGAGCATGTTAATATTCTGATATATCACATCCCAAACTAGAAGTGAATTCTCACAAAAATCATGTATTTTCTCCTGCAAAAGATTGTATTGCTGGTAAAGTTTGTGCCCTTAGTATTTTCTTGCAAACCAGGCCTGAGATGGCTTCTCAAATTCTGAATTAGAGGGCTCTTTGGTGATGTTAAACCACAGTGTTATATTTATGCATTGGAAAGACTGAGTGCAACAGATGCATTTGGCTCCAAAACCAAAACAGATGTCAAATCCAGAGGCTATTATTACTCATTCAACAGACTTATTTTCATGTTTTTTTATATAATTTGATGAAAAAGTCAGCTTCACACTTCTGACTGGAAAACTGTTTTAAGCTGATATAATCTGATTTTAAGATTCTTCTTTTTTGTTTGTTTTTTTCTACAGAGCTAGAGAAGGCAGAATCCAATGTCCTCTTTATGTGTACATGATGGGTTTTGGAGGCATTTTTAAATTGCAGCACTCCTGGGACCAACTTAGAATAGCTAGAGGATGTAGTGAATAGAATGTTGCCAGAATTAATAGTTTCTTGTTAACAGTTATGCAAATCAGTGAAAGATCAAAGGAAGATTATCTCATTAAAAACAAGGCAAACTTTGGCCATTTCCACACGGCATTGCAGTCCTAAGATGGGGGTGCAACAGCAGCAGTCCATGGATTATACTTTTGCATGACGTTGTTGCAGTCCAGCTGCTAACCTATCCCCACCTGTTGTGATCATGGGATATTTGCTTAACAGAAAAAATCCATTAAGCACCTGTGATCATGCGATGCTTCTGTCACCCTTGGCCATGCAGAAGGGGTGGAAGCATGATCACATGCTTCCTTCCCTAGCACAGCATAGGAAAGAAGCTGGCTGTGCTGCAGAAGGCAGACACGTTTCACTTGTACTCCATTACACATGGAGCTTGCTGGGTGCGGAGGGGAGCATTCCTGTCACTCTCCCATCCTGGCAAAGGTGCTGCCAGGATTGTGATGGGACATCAGCGGGAACTGGTAAGGTGCAGAAATGGCCGTAGTTAGCATTATTGTTGTATGCCTTCAGTTTGTTTTCTAACTTACAAGTCTAAGGCCCTTTTCGCATACAGGTTTTTTTGCGCGAGGGCCCCTTGAGCGTCGTGTGAATGGGAGCGTCGGTCCGTATGACACACTCCCACGCAACGCTCACAAGCCTAAAGTGGGCCGCGCGCGCATTTTTTATTTTCGGCTCTAAGCCAAAAATACTGCGTGGTCATGCAATGCTCGCGGGGCCCTCGCGCACTTACCTGTGTGCGGTGCGCCAAACAAGCTGGCCCGGTCGTGCTTCCTCCTCCAGCGCAGGCTACAGCTCCCAGGCTGTGCTGCGAAAGTAAGGGGCGGGGCGCTAGTGCGACAGTCGCGCAACCGGCAAGCCACTGTGGGAGGCAGAAGGGCTGCCGTGAGTGGCTCGCGCAAACAGCTGCTCGCGTGAGCACCGCTCCCCACTGCTGCGACGAAGGTAAGGTGCGAAAAGGACCTCAGGTAAACCTATCACTGGGTTTTCTTGGAAAGATTTGTTCAGAGGAGGTTTGCTTTTGCCTTCCTCTGAGGCTGAGAGAGTGTGATATGTCCAAGGTCACCAAGCAGAACACGTACTTTTATATTAAGTTAATTTATTATAAATGGTTCCTCAGAAGATAATGATCAACTATATAGGTAATAGGATTGAAGAGTTGTCTCCCACTGACACAGTGTGTGTGGGAAGTTCAGTCTGGAAGAGTTCACAACTCCTGAAATATTTTTAAACATCAGACAGATAAGTATGAACACAAATGCTTGGTGCACAGCACGTGTAATTATGACCTAGTTGCAAGGAAGGATACTAAAACTAGATGTGGAGAACTTTGTTGAGTCTGGGGTACAGTTTTGGCCTTGAGGACCCAGTGTGGACTGTGCTTTATAAAAAGGTAGTATAATCATGTAACTGAATAGGCAAACAAATAATTAGTGCCAGAAGTATCTATTAAGAAAAACATCTAAAATGCTCTACTGTAAGCACAGAACTAGATGACAGTTTTCAAGATAGCAGGCATGAAAAGGCAAAAGAGAGAAAAAGTAACCTTTGCACCTTGAATATTTTTCAGTGAAAAATAACTTGCTTAGCATTTTCAAATTATAAAGTTAAGGAGGTATCACAAACTGGAAGCAGCTTTTGAATGATGTTAAAGTTTACTTTGCATGTTCCAAACCATTTGTGTGGTTTTGTGTGGAAGTGGCATGAAACAGCAGAATTTATCTCCTGATGACAATGCAAGCTTATATGGATGATTTTTTATTTAACTTGGTTATAAGAACACATACAGCATTTTACAGACATATGGAATTATTTGATATTTTATCCACATAGATCAAGAGTGGAAATCCATTCCCTCAACTAGAAGAGCATCTTTTAACTATGGAAGACACCAGGCCTCATCAGATTTCTAAGGATTGGCCTTAAAGACATGTTTTATTCAGATACTTGAGTATGAAATAGATACTATATCAACTGTAAAGGATGCAAAATTCAAAGACATAGCTGTGGTAGTGGGCTCAGTGTGCAAATGGATCTTGCAGACTGAGAAAGAAAGCTTATGCTACCAACTTCTTTCTCTCAGTCTAAAAGATGCTACAAGATCCCTCTGCTTATAAAGAATGCATATATTTTTAAATTGGGTCAGTTTCCCAAACACAATATATGGATTTTTCAAGAGGAAAAGGTGTGATTTAAATATGATCATACCTATCATAAAAGATGAATATGATTTTATTTTGTATATAAGGGTGTATGTGTATGTGCCTTCAAGCTGCCTGTCAACTTATGGAAACCCCATGAACTTCATAGGGTATTGGAAGTATAGAATACTTCATAAGAAGCAAGTCTATTTTTCTTTTTGGTTTTGATCCCATAATTGTACAATAAAGAATGAATATGAGCAATGAATATATTCAAATAAGTCTTTTGTTTTATCTTTACATGTAAAGATTAAATTAAAGACATTTAAAATAAATATGCCCTCTGTAATTCATAGTGTTGTGCCTTGTTTCCACATATTAAACTTTCACCCCTACTACAATATGGCTAGTAAAGAAGGATGGAGAAATGTTTAGTAAGAATGGTGAGTTGTATGTTCCACAGAATTATTTGATACTGAGACTGTAATTAGCAGCCCTCAAAAAAGTTCTCTGAAAAAAAAATGAAGTGAAAATGGATTTCTAATCCTCAAATGCTGGGCAAGCATTTGAGATTCAGGAATCTGAATCCTGGCGCCAAAACAGCAAATCGAATCTTTCGAATCCACCAACCAAGTTTGTTTGTTTCTTTTCAAAATTGGTGCCTCTGGAACCCACCAAAAGCCTGATTGGTTGGCAGGCCCCTGAGCGTGCAAAAATCACGTCATAAAGCCACTCGTGCGCGCCAGAGGCTGCCTGTGGTCGCTCGTCTGTATGCTCGTCCACTTGCTCGTGCTGTGTGGTTGCCCACTTGTTTGTGCTGTTTGTAGGTGTGTTGCCTCTCCAGGCTGAGAAAGACCCCCCCCACCAGAGCATCTCCTGCTGCTGCTGCTGCCCGAAGACCACCCCCACCCAAGCCTCTCTCACTGCCGCCACTGCCACCCAGGATCAGGCAGAGCAGGGCTTTCCAAACAGTGTGTGTTGCAACACATTAGTGTGTCGCCTGAAGTCTGTAGGTGTGTTGCTCCTTCAGGCTGAGAAAGACCTCCCCACCTTAGCCTCTCCCACTGCCACTGCCACAGCCCAGGATTAGGTAGAGGGACTGTCTTTCTTGTTGCTGCCGTCCTCACTGAGGTCATAAGGCAGCGAGCCAGGATCGGGTGGGGTGGGGCTGCCTTTCCTGCTGTTTAACTTCCAGTTTGCTAGTAAAACTGAATTACTATGTCACAAAATGATGCATGTCCAAAAAGTGTATCACCAACATGAAAAGTTTGGAAAGCTGTGGGGTAGAGAATTGAGACTGGACTAGAGGCTGGTGGGTTTCTTTAAAGTGCCTTGGTCGCTGCAGGATTTGAGACTTGACTGGAAGGTACAGCCTTCTTGAGATTTCAAGGACAGCTGAAGATTCCTTTGCATAGCTCCTGTTGCATTATGTGGATGCATAATGGACTCCTTGCTCCACAAATTTCTCACAGCTCTTGTGTGTGTGTGTGTGAGAACGCAAACTGTTACAAACTTGTTGTTATGGCTAGCCAGTTCCATGGGAAACTTTTCCTCAGCGTTATCAGCTTGTCCGGAACTGGTACACAGCTGCGCCATCATATGTGTTTTTGCTACATGACATGTTATGGCTATGAACTTGTTATTCACGCTTGTTGTCGTGAGGTGAAGGTGCCGAAAGCATGTTTACTGCATATCATATAAACCCCATGCCTTGTGTAAAAGTCTCTCTGTTCTTTTCTCTTTGCACTCTGTTGCTGAACCTGCCATGATGTTGGGCAGTTTGAATTTTTCTTCTGTAACTTAGGTAGTTTGAAATTCTCTTACCAATAAACATAGTTAATTTTGCCAGTTTGACTTCAGCAGTGTTTTGTTTTACTAGCTCCATAGAGCAGGCATGAAGCCTAAAGCAAGCAGGAGTTTTTATTATTTATTATCAGCAGGAGTTTCTCGACTCCTGTTTTGCAACATGGTAGCAGAGGATGGTTGCGAGCCATCGACCTTGTTTTGAGTCCTGCTTTAAGTTATGCCTGCTGAGGAGTGTTTTTGAATAAGTTTTTAGCTGGTTCTACCATGGCTCAACCAGTGCCTGGGGGTTTGCCCCTTGTGAAGCTCAACGGGTCAAACTACCTTGCATGGTCAGCGAGAATGCAAAAATATCTGCAGGCCGAGGGTCTGTGGGGAGCATTTACTGATCCTGTTTCATTGCAAGGTACAGCAGCTCAGATTCAGGCTGCAACTAGACGAGCCATGTCTATGCTCTTCCTGGCTGTGGAAGATGACCAGCTCACGCACATCAGGGACCTTAATACTCCACGTGAAGGATGGGTCAAACTACGAGATATACATCTCAGTGAATCTGGAGCAGCAAAGTATGCTTTGTCTCATAGACTTTACAATACCAAATGGACCCCAGGCACCACGATGAGGGAGCATTTGACAGTTTTTTCAGAGCTGTTTTCATCACTCCGAGAGAGAGGCAAGGTTTTGCCTGAGAGTGACAGGGTATTCTGTATTTTAAATTCCCTTGATGCTTCCTGGGAACTAGTCGTTTCTTCACTCCAGTCCGTGCCAGAAAGGGATTTGACTGTCTCCATGGTTTCTGCCCGGCTGATGGAGGAAGAAGACAAGCGAGCCAGGAATGCGGCACCTCCCACACAGGCTTCAGCGGCAGAAGTCTGCTCCGGTAAGAAAAAATCTTCAGCTGGTGATCGCAGTGAGGAGGGGCTGGTGCATGCCCATGCTGTCCGGAGATGTTTTCGCTGTGGATCTGCTTCACACCTCAGGCGTGATTGCCCACTTCTGAAGCAAGGGGAGCAAAATGCCAGCAGAGGTTTCAGGGCCAGCAGAGGCAGAGGGAACAGAGGTCGTGCCAGGGGACGTCTACGTGTTGCTGTAGCTGTTCCTGAAGGTCCCCAAGATGCAGAAGACCCAGACCCAGCCTGGATTCTAGACAGTGGGTGTTCCCAGCATCTCGTCAATTCAAAAGACTTGTTCAGTGACTTAACTTCTGCCAGTGTTTCAAAGGTAATTTTGGCAGATGGGACAAAAGCTGAGGTTTGTGGTGAAGGGATTGCCTATGTCCCAGCACTTGATATGTGTTTGAAAAATGTTTTGTATGTGCCCTCTCTTGATTTCTGCCTGTTATCAGTGGGGCAACTGACAGAATCTGGGTTTAAGGTTGAGTTCTGTGGAAAACAGGGCAAAGTGCTCAAAAATGGGGAGGTGTGTGCTGTGGCTACACGGGAAGAAAGGCTGTTCTTCCTTGAAACAAAACATACTGTGTGTAATGTGTATGCTAAAACTGCACCACACAATGAATGCATTCATCTTTTACATCGGCGCATGGGACATGCTAGTTTTCCAGTGTTAAAAAAGTTGGCAGGTTGCTGTAAAGGGTGTTCTTTGAAGTCTTGTAGTGTGTTCCTTGACTGTGCAATTTGCAAGCAAACCAAGTCCAAGCAGCTGCCAGCACCACGGGTTAGTTCCCGTGTGCCAACTGCTCCATTCCAGTTGGTTCATTGTGACATTGTAGGGCCCCTCAGTAAACAATCACTCGGAGGGGGTAGATATTTCTGTCTCTTCGTAGATGATTTTAGCAGGTACATTTTCTGCTATGCGTTGAAGCAAAAATCTGATGTGTGTCAAGTCCTCAAGAATTGGTGTTCCCTGATTGAGAGGCAGTTTGGTTGCTCTCTTCAAAAGTTGCAAACTGATAGGGGAGCTGAATTCTTGTCAAATAACATGCAACAATGGTTCAAAAAGAAAGGGATCATTCACAGGACAACTGCCAGCTATTCTCCTCACCAAAATGGAGTGGCTGAGCGCAATGCAGGAGTTTTACAAACTCTGATGCACAGTCTGCTAACTGATGCAGATCTGCCTCTGAGTTTTTGGGGTGAAGCAGTTCTGGCTGCCTGTTACATACACAATAGGCTCTGGAGTAGTGTAATCAATGCAACCCCCTATGAGTATCTGTATAATAAACAGCCTTCCATTGCTCACATGAAGGTGTTTGGGAGTTTTGCCTGGGTGCACATTCCCAAAAGTCAAAGGAAAAAAGGAGGGCCAAAAGCCCAGCGTCTGCGTTTTGTTGGTTATGAGAATTTTTGTAAAGGGTATCGCTTTCATGCTGGTGGTAATTCCTGTGTTGTGTCAAGAAATGCCTCCTTCGAGGAACACGCAAACTGGGCACGTGTTCAATCAGCGTCTGAAATTCTTCTTCCTGTATCCAGACAGCCTGCAGTGCAGCCAACTCAACCCTCAGTCTCTGCTCCCAGTCCCTCGAGGGTTAAAACAGAGGAGAGAGACTTGCGAAGGAGGAGAGCTGTAAGCGATGCGGCTGAGTCTGGCACAGGGGAGGAAGAGCGAAAGTATTCAGTTAAAAGGTCACGTAGTGCTGAGGAGGGGGAAGGCACCTCACAGAGTCAACCCGTCCTCAGAAGATCAAAAAGAAAAACAAAAGGCATTCCCCCACGTCGTTTCCCTGACGCCCAGGCAGTCCGTGTATGTGCAGCTGTAGCTTCTGAGCCGGAAAGTTTTGCTGCTCTTGAGAGATTGTCTGAGCAACAGGCTCAGCCCTGGTGGGATGCCATGCAAAGTGAGATGGATTCCATTGCTCAGCACAATGTGTATTCTCTGTGTAAATTGCCCAAAGGTGTGAAACCAATTGACAGTAAATGGGTTTACAAGCTAAAGACCTCTGCTGATGGGCAAGTGAAACATAAAGCGCGTTTAGTAGCGAGGGGGTGTTTTCAAGGTGATGACGTAGATGAAATCTACAGTCCCACAGTAAAAACACAGTCTATTAGATTGGTGTTTTCCTTAGCAGCTCAAATGAATGCTGTGCTGACACATTTTGATATCACTACTGCCTATCTCAATGCTGATTTGGAAGAAGAGGTTTATATGCTTCAACCTGATGGGTTTGAAGTTGAAGGAAAAGAGTCTCACGTTTGGAAACTGAAACGTGCTCTTTATGGTCTAAAACAATCAGCCAGATGTTGGAATGTTTGTTTACACAATGCTCTGCAGGCGTGTGGTTTCAAACAAAGTGTTGCTGATCCCTGTGTATATGTCCGAGGGAAAGGGGAAAGTTTAGAAATTCTCCTTGCCTATGTGGATGATTTGTGTTTAGTTTCTGCTACACAAACTCAAGCACAAGTGTTTGAGAATGAACTGGGAAAAAAGTTCCAAGTCAAAAATCTGGGTCCAGTTCAAAACTTTCTGGGAATTGAAGTACAACAAGTCAAAAATGGTTTTCTGCTGTGTCAGAAACAAAAGATTGTGAAATTGTTGGAAAAATGCAACATGTCTGATTGCAAGGCTGTAAAAACGCCTATGGTACCTGGGTTTATGAAAAACATTGGTGATGAAATGTTTCCTGACATACATCTGTATCAATCTGTCATTGGGAGCCTCCTGTACTTAGCAAGTACCAGCCGCCCTGATATTGCTCTAAGTGTAAACATTTTGGGCAGAGCGTGTTCTAAGCCTACCCAGTATCATTGGCAGGGTGTGAAAAGAGTGCTTAGGTACCTGAAAGGTTCTTTGGAGTACTGTTTGTGTATTTGTCCCAAAGAACAGCCTACATTGGTGTGTTACTCTGATAGTGACTTTGCAGAAGATGTATCAGATCGCAAGAGCACATCTGGTTATGTTATCACATACAGTGGAGTGGTTATTGATTGGAAAGCTAAGAAACAGGCGTGTTTGTCTTTATCAACGATGGAATCGGAATATGTGAGTTTGTCTGCACTCTGTACTGAACTAGAGTGGTTCATACAGTTGCTTAAAGATCTGCAAATTTCTGTTGCACAGCCTATACAAATATATTGTGATTCACAAGCCTGTATTCACATGGCAAGTTCTGACAAAATTTCCTCTCGCTCAAAGCACATTGACATCAAGTTTCACAATGTAAAGTTGTTTTTGCGAGATGGGAAAGGATCTCTCACTTATGTGCCTTCAGAATGTAACTTAGCTGATGTGTTCACTAAGCCACTGCCTGCTGAAACATTTGGTCAGCTGGTAAGCAAGCTGGGGTTGACAAAGCTTCCAGTCCAAAGTGGCTAAATGTGTGACTAAAATTTGTTCCACAAGGAGTAGGGGAGTGTTGCATTATGTGGATGCATAATGGACTCCTTGCTCCACAAATTTCTCACAACTCTTGTGTGTGTGTGTGTGAGAACGCAAACTGTTACAAACTTGTTGTTATGGCTAGCCAGTTCCATGGGAAACTTTTCCTCAGCGTTATCAGCTTGTCCGGAACTGGTACACAGCTGCGCCATCATATGTGTTTTTGCTACATGACATGTTATGGCTATGAACTTGTTATTCACGCTTGTTGTCGTGAGGTGAAGGTGCCGAAAGCATGTTTACTGCATATCATATAAACCCCATGCCTTGTGTAAAAGTCTCTCTGTTCTTTTCTCTTTGCACTCTGTTGCTGAACCTGCCATGATGTTGGGCAGTTTGAATTTTTCTTCTGTAACTTAGGTAGTTTGAAATTCTCTTACCAATAAACATAGTTAATTTTGCCAGTTTGACTTCAGCAGTGTTTTGTTTTACTAGCTCCATAGAGCAGGCATGAAGCCTAAAGCAAGCAGGAGTTTTTATTATTTATTATCAGCAGGAGTTTCTCGACTCCTGTTTTGCAACAGCTCCATTGCAAAGCTCTTTCATACACAATTCTGGGGTTTGTAATTTTACAAGGTGTCACAGCCTTCTCTGCCAAAATGTGCTTGTGCATCGTCAAACTACAAACCCCAGGATGCCATAAGGCTCTATGCAAAGAAAATCCAGTTTTGACCTGGATTATCTCTGTACTGTAGTATGTGGCCCTGTTTACATAGGCAGTAAAATGTGGGATTAATAATCCATATTTTTCTGCCTGTGTAGAAAGGGCCTTTGTGTCATTTTCAATCTGGAGAGATCCTGAGGCAAAACTATAACAATTATCCAAGCCAGATTTCTTCAAAGGGAGGTTTGCCTTTGCCTAGGCTTTTGCTAAGTCAGAGAGAGTGTGTCTTGCCCAAGATTATTCTTGCCTTTTTTTGTTTTCTTTTGTAATAGTCAACCCAGGAGATAGCATCATTTCGAGCATCCTCCAACATCTGGAGCTACTTTCAAATTACTTATAATGAGAATTATGCCCACTGCACTCTGTGTTCTGCAAATATATCCAGAGGGAAAGGCTCATATACTGCTTCAGCCATGTGGAAACACATCAGAAGCCAACATTCGGGCCAATTCAGGACCTGAAAGGTAGTAGAAGTGGACCATCCACAGTGACTCCAGCTTCACCCTTACGCCCTGCTGTGACTGTCAGAGCCAAGTCCCAACATGAGGACAGTACTGACACAGATGATACAGCTGTTATTGGGACTCTCACACCAGTTCCTTCAAGTCCTAGCCCAAGTTCAGTAGCTTCCTCCTTTGGAGAACCAAGCCCTTTGGAATCACCCCCAGTGAAATGCAAGATAGCATCTTCTTTCCAACCAACTCCGAAAGCCTTCATGTACACCACTCAAAGAGTTTCAAGCCTGGGGGCAGAAGAGCTAAAGCCAGCACAAGGTTGGTTGCTGAAATGATCTGCAAAGATAACCAGCCATAGTCCATAGTGGGAAGATAAAGGCTTCAGAATGTTGATAAGCCACCTTGAGCCACGATACAGCATCCCAAGCAGGAAATACTTTGCCCAAAAGGTGATCCCAGAGATATATGAAGGGGGATAAAGAAATGTGGAGAATCTTTTAGAGAATACTGACTTCGTTGCGGTGACAACTGACATGTGGGCCTCCACAAGTTGTGACAGTTACCGCAGTTTGACAGTTCACTTCATAGATGACAAATTTGAGTACCATCACTTGTGCTTAGAATGCACTCGCTTTGCAGAGGTTTCCCACACAGCATCTGTGATAGAAGCTTTCATCACTACCACTATGAAGGAATGGAATCTCTTGCACAAAGTGGTGTGTGTCATGAGAGACAATGGGCCAAATATGGTTGCAGCTTTGGAATGCAGTATCTTTGACCATTTCCCCTGACTTGGTCACACCTTTCAGTTAGTTGTCAAAGATGGCTTACTGAACAGGACTGAAATTAAGGGAATCATGTCCACCTGCTGGAGTATTGTGGGATATTTCAAGCACTCCTCTAAAGCCATGAAAGCGTTACAAGCTTCTCAAGCCAAGCTAGGTGTGAAACCCCATTGGTTGATACAAAATAAACCGACTAGATGGGATTCTCAGTATCACATGCTCAGTTGTCTCATGGAACAAAAGCAAGCTGTTTTACTATGCTTCAGAGTTGAATTTCCAGGTGGATCTGACCACTTGGCAATGGACCACTATAGAAGAAGTGATACGACTCCTAGATGTGTTTGATAGAGCAACATTTGTGGCCAATTCCAGTGAAGTGACCATCTCAGAAATAATTCCTTTAGTGAATAGCACCACTTTTACTCTCCAAAACTTCAAATCAACCTTAGGTTCCATTCATGGTTTCTGAAATGACTTGCTGACATCTTTGAAGAGGCACTATCAGTCTGTGGAGATAGAAAAACTGTACTCTTTTGGAACTCTCCTTGATCCTCACTTCAAAGCCAGTGTCTTTTTGAACAAAGAACACCTTGATCAAGTGAAATCAACACTGGCCATGGAAATTTCTGATCTTCGTTTGCAAGCAGATGTCACTGAGCTGTAGTTGTCACAAGAAAGGCAAAGAGACACCACTCCAGTATTGTCAAGTGAACCAGAAGGAGTTCATAGCATGTGGAATCACTATGCTCAATTGATGGTCCTATCTAGCAGCAGTGAGGACAGGTGCACTTTGTCTCCTGAAGATGAAATCAATACCTACTTGTCAGAACCACTGCTTCCACCATCTGTGGGCATCTTCAAGTATCAAAAATATCCCGATTTGAGGAAACTGTCCAAAAAGTTCCTAATCACACCACCAACAACAGTAATGTCAGAAAGACTCTTCAACACATCAGGTGTCATAGCTGATAAAAAAGGCAGTAGGCTAGAATGAGTTAGAATGTTGGTGGTTTTAAACAAAAATCTGCATTAAAGGTTTCAGCTATTTTTTTGTTTTGTTTTGTTTGTTTGCATTGCCCTGAAGCAGTTCAGGCAGGAACTCTTGCAAGTTTAAAAGTAACATGTTTTTGACTGTTCTTAATTTTGTGGAAAGAATCAAGACGCAGGAGTTTATGTACTTGTTGTAGTAGATGAATATGTTAAATTGCATTTGTATCTTCTTAAGAAGAAGTATATGGGTATGTTTTCCTGAAAGTGAAAACTATTATTTGTTTTTCATTAAACAAAGATGTCAAATTCCACTTCAAAACACTTTTCAGTAGAAGTGCTTTCTTTCGCTTGCTTTAAAAAACTTTTTTTAAAAAAAGGATTCGAAAGATTCGTGGATTCGCAGAGCCTTCCAGGGATTCAGATTCGGAAAATTCTACATTTGTCCCATCCCTAATTTCTAGTCTATAAAGGCACAAAGAAGGGTAGGGTATTACTTGTTGAAATCTCTGAATCCCTATTAAGTTTTCATAGAATTTCCAGGGAGCTTTAGTCTTCAGCTTCTAGTCTTTCTTCGTTACTATTAAAGGCAGAAGAAATAGTGCAAAATAAGCATATACATGCTGCTTTTTGGAATTTACATAATTTTTGCAAATATCAGTCAGTTTCTCTGATTTTTTGTACAAATATATATGTGTGCATGTGTTTAAAATTGTTCCAAATTCACTCCAGAAAATTCAAAATAATCTTCTTCCTCTTCCTCTTCTGTCCTCACCAAAGATGAGAGTTAGTAGATTCTAGAGAGGTTTGAGCAGGTTTGCTCTCTATAATTTGACCTAGGGTTTACTAATTGCTAGTACTAAAACTACATTCCCAAAACATGGTCAACATGAAATCTGTGCTGGAAGTACATAGAGAAAGAAGAATTTGCCAGGGCCATAAAAGAGGCATCTGCTGTCAAGCCAACTTTTTCTCGTTATTCAAGGTGAAAGTGGCCAATATCTAAAGTTAAAGTGAAAAACACCAGACAGTTAGTGCTGCTAGTATTTGAAAATGCTCCTCCCTAGCAACACACCAACCAACACAAAAATGTTTGGCTATGAAATGTCTTTTCTGCTTGTGTATTTTGAGCCACATTTTTCTATGTGCACTGATTTCTATGTGCCCAATCTTCTGTGTCTTCCTCAACTTCTGCATCTACAACTTGATGTTTTCATTGATTTTCTTTTAAAGAGATGCTTTAAATATATATAAACAGTTTACCTCCTGGCTGGATTGGCCCAAGATTTTGGGGGGCTTAAAAAGAAAATCTAAACTAGATTCTTCCTGCGTATGCCCTATTCTATCAAAATCAGTCCAAGAGTATAAAGCAGTCTTCTGTATACTGTAATTTGGCATTGCAAGTATGGCAGCGTTTGCTGTGATTCTTATTTTAGTTCTGTTGATTTGGTTGGATTTAATGGAAATGGGAATGAATATTTGCTTTTAGGATCTATTGTTGCTTGTTTTCACTGCAAACTAGATAATATGTTTAGTTTGCAAAATTATAGCAGCTTATTTGAGACTTACTTGGAACTTAGTGGTACTTAATTCTAACTAGATAGGCACAGTGAGGCACCGCCAATAAATTACCATTTGCACCTTTAAATGGCATCCTGAATCTAACCAGGCCTCATTCTGTTTCAGTGACAGGCTGGATCTGTTACCAAGAAGATTTTGTGTAGATTTAGCCAAACCATTTTCTTGATTCTGCATTATTTGCATTGACCATGAGTGCCTTATTTGTTTATTTTAAACATTTTTTTTACCATTTTTCATCAGATCAGATTTCAAGGTGGTGTAGCACACATAACAGACAAAAAAAAATAATTTAAATCCTAATATAGTAAAACGGTGACCAACTCCAATGGTATTTTTCCATATTTGGTTGTGTATTTCTATATCCATTGCCAGCATTCTCCATCCCCCTACTATTCCTACTGTAGCCCCCAGTAGGCTTCTGGGGCCACAGAGCGAATTTTTAAAGGATGCACAGAGGAGCTACATAATTGAGAGGGACATTAATGCTGGTAGTAGCTGTGGGATTCAGTGGAAGTATCCCATTGGTTCCCAGCCAGCACTGTTAACAGCCATGATGAAAGATGGAAATTAGAAGGTAGGTTAAGAGGTTATGCAGATTGAAATGCATGGATAAATGAAAACTTGTTAAACTGGTACTGAGAAGGTTTGTAAAGCAGGTGCTAGCCCATCTCTTTATGGCATGAGGCAGCAATGGTCATGGTATTTATTTTGTTTGTTTAAAGTATTTATATACAGGTTTTCAGGAGAAACAAATGCAAAAAACAGGATATACTGATAATGTGATAGAAAGACAAATAATGTGGGTGGATGAACCATTTAAAAGCCACATCTCACCACACAGTAGAGCAGGAAATTTACTGGTGGCATTTGGGGAGACCATCTCAACTGGAACAACACGGGTTAAATGCAAGACAGTTCTGTCTCAGCTCTCTTTCCTTGTCTCTGACTTTTGCATAATTAGGGAGTTACTACATCTGCTAGACTATAATCAGATGACATCATGCAATATTGGCAACGCTAGTGTTGGAGATGTAGAAGGTTCAGAGAGGAAGCCTGCATGTGAAGTTAAAGTATCAAGCATTTGCTTATTTCTCATGATCCACATTTATTATTTGTTAGATAGAGTAATCAAAATGATTTACAATGAATTAAAAGAGGGAAGAAGAGAGACAGTATGGTACAGTAGGGGTTTGAGTGTTGGACTAGGACAAGAGAAGACCAGGGTTTGCCCATGGAAACCCACTAGGTGACCTTGGGCAAGTCACACACTATCAGCCTCAGGGGAAGGAAATGGCAAACCAATCTGAGTAAATCTTGCCAAGAAAATCCTTTAAGGTTTACCTTAGAGACTTCATTAGTTGGATACTTGAGGGCACCCAACAATAACAAACAAAGAATACAGGAAGGAGGATTTTGATTTATTGCTTTATCCTTTTCTTATTCTGAATAAGCGGGTGAATTTGACAGAAAATTATATTCAAAAAGTTAGAGCTTGGAAGACATACTGAAAGAGAAGCAGGTTTTTCCAATTTTATTAACAATTATTTAAAAGAATCCCATGCATGTCTACTCAGTATTTATTGTGAATAAATATTATGCATCAAGTATCTAATCCACTGCTGTAGGAACCGTGTCTTTGTGCATAAACAAAATTCTCTTATTTTAGGCCACTACATGTATGTGGACTCTCTCTATGTCAAGCACTTCCAGGAAGTGGCTCAGCTGGTTTCCCCTAGGACAACAACTCCTATGTCAGGCTGTTTGTCCTTTTATTACCAAGTGCAGCAGGGAAATGGAATTGTTTTCACCATCTACATGAGAGATGTAAATGGCTTTTATGAAGAGCTTTGGCAAGCAGGCAGTTCCATGCATAAGGGCTGGATTTTAGGAGAAGTTGACTTCAGTGCTCCATACCCAATGGAGGTAAGGCCATCTGATTTGTAGGTTTCCATGTCATACAGTTTGCCAACACTGGTGATTGAATATGATGTTTCTGTGGCTGTCTTTTCTCTTACTTTGCTGGGAAAATATTTAGAATATTTTGTTTCTTTAAAGAATCTGACACCATCAGAATCAAAATCTGTAGTGTGGATAAGTGGAAATCAAAAGATCATGAGAACATGTAAAATGTGTTACGTATACTGCAGTGAAATAACCACAGTATAGTAATGAAATAACTGTGCATGCGTTCTGTTCCCAGGTTATTTTTGAAGTTGCTTTTAACAGCGCCAAAGGGGGATATATTGCTCTTGATGACATTTCGTTCTCTCCAGTTTTCTGTAGTAATCAGACAGGTATCTTTCCTCACTCCCATTTATTTATTTATTTATTTACTCTGTTCTGTTTTGTTGTGTGAATTTGAATATGCTATAGTAAATTGCTTCCTAGTCAATGCAACCATTTTTGATACTTAAAAAATTAATGTTTTATTTAATAATGTAAATTAAGGCCATCAACAAATCCTCAATAACAAACACTGCTAATGTGGCAAGTATATATGAGGAGTACCAACTACTAATGAGTAAAAATGCTCTGTTTATTAGAATATCCATTGTATTTCCTTTAGCCTGAACATGAACTGTTTCAAATGTGGCATATGTTGCCAAAATGCTGTATGGATTAACTTTCCTTTTCTCTTTTTTTAAATAATATTTTTATTAAAATTTCCAAACAAAAAAAATAAAACGAGTACATTTTTTCCAAATGTTACCCTTCCCATCCCCACTCCTGTAACAAATTTCCTTCTCCAGTTTTCCCCAGCTGAATCAAACAATATAATCTTCAATATTACAACCCAGCAATACCGTTTAATCATATCAGTATAATTTTACCATTATGATCAATATCATTACAATTGAAGTCATTCTTTTATTTCTCTCCATGCTCTATTCAGTTGTTGAATTCATTGAAGCCATTCTTTTATTTCTCTCCATGCTCTATTAAGTTGTTGAATTTATTCTTATGTGCATTTGTCAATTTCTCCATCTCTAACATGTCCATAACCCTTATTTTCCATTCATTTAAATTTATTTTGATATCTTATTTCCAATATTGAACATATTTAATCTAGCTGCTGTAATTAAATACATTTTTATGCTTTCTTATTTCTGACTTAGGTGTTTATATATTCAATAAGTATAATTTGGTTTTTCCCGTGGTCTCTGTGCCTTCATACACTAGGAGCTTTAGCGCCTGCGCGGTAGCGTTCGGAAACTTCTAGAGCTTGTTCGCTTGGCGGGAACCCCTCCCCCACGCCGGTACTGCGCAGCCCCCCCGCCGAGCAACGGTCTCTCCTAGTTCTTTTGGCCGCCGCGTACGGAAGGTTCTTCAGTTTGTTCCTCTCACGTTGTGCTTGGCTTGCTGTTTTTCAGGGTTTTTCGTTTGGACTGTCTTTGACCTCTCTTTCGGATCCCCCTTCGGTTTTTCGTCTTTTTTTTTTGGATTTTTCGTTCTTCGTTTTATGTCCGCGCTCTTTAAAAAGTGCGTGTCCTGCGGCCGAAAGGTTGCCCTCAACGACGGCCATAAGGAGTGTCTCTTCTTTTTGGGGAGTCCCACAACATCCGGACTTGCCCAATTTGCCGGTTTTTCTCCCCAATTTCCGCAACCGCTCCGCAGACTCAAATCTTATTGTTGGGGGGTTTTCCGGGCGAAGACGAGACCTCCACTTCCAAGATGGCCGACAAGAAGACGACCACGCCATCGACGGTTCGGCGGCTCCGCCCCGCCACCTCGTCGGTATCGGGCCGGACCGGCGAAAACGCCGATCTCGGCGCTCCGAGGATCCCGAAGCTGTCGGCGGCTGCCAAGTCAGCAAAAAGGGTCCTTGACGGCGAGGAAGGCTGAGGCTCCCCTTACGGAGACGCCTGCTAAAAAACGCCCTGCTCCGGACGGAGGCAAAGGGAAAGGGGAAGGAGAAGAAAAAGAAGAAGGAGAGAAGCGCTCCCCGGCTGGGGACGTTCGACCTCCTACTCCTCCTCCTACTCAGCAGCCTTCCAAAGGGCGAGGCAGTCCGTGATCTCTCGGAGGATGAGATCGAGGACGTTCCCCAACAGCGCCCGGACTCGCCTGTGGCAGACCCTCCAACCCTGGGGAGGAGCGCCACCCCCCTTAGCCGTCGCAGGTCGGCCGACCTGAGCAGAGGGACCCTCGCCTCCGGAGCGGCGTTTTACCCCAGGCCCGGTCCCGCCTTCCGAGCGTCCGGTGGCCTCGCCGCCTCCGAGGGAGCAAGAGAGGAACAACCTCGCTCGTTTCCTCCGATACACCTCGGCGTCCTACGTGGCCAGGTACGCGAGGGAATCTGAGTGGAAGAGCGCCCGGCCTCCTATCGGTCGCATTCGCCATCGACCGGGATCGGTACCATCGTGGCCCGAGTCGCTGGGGGCCTTCCGGAGGTCCCGGTCACCTCGTCGACAGCGCGAATCGCGCTCGCCTAGAGGGGACGAGGCTCAGTACCGTCGACGCCGAAGCCGATCTCCGTCGGACCGCCGCTCCTTCAGCCGCTCTCCCTCTCCTCGATATCATAGGGCGAGGGAGCCTTCACCACGGTATCGGGCGATATCGCCACCTCCTAGGGTCACGGCAACGGCGACGCGCCCTACGGAGTCGGTGGTGACTGAGCGGGCTACGACGACGTCAGCCTGCCAGACTACCCCGGTCACCACCAAGAGGGTGAAGTCAGTGGTCAGCCATCCCAAGCGGGACGCTGCTGCTACCACCGCCCCGGCTGCGGAGAAGCCTAGGAAGGCAACACCTGCGGCGACGAAGGAGCCGGAAAGCGAGCGGCGAGAGGACTCACCGAGCTCGGAGTCGTACGACTCGAGCGCGGAGTCAGAGGTGTCTGAGGCGGCCTCACAGGACTCTCCTCCGCTGGGATTCGGGGACCCGATCCAGATTCTGCTCCAGAGGACGTCCACCGAGTTCTCTGCGATGCTGCTCCGCATGGCCACTACCCTCGGCCTTAAGATCGCCGATGCGGAGCCGGAGGACGACGATCCAGCCTTCTCCGTCTTCGAGGAGAAGCGACCTTCCACGGCCCCGCTGCCTCTCCTGCCCCGGGTATCCAGACTGGTGAAGGCCGCCTGGGATAGACCGGCCTCGGCTCAGCCGATACCGCAGCGGTTAGAACACCTCTACAGGGTGCAGAAGGATAACGCTGGTTATCTCTTTAATCACCCTGTACCGAACTCTGTGGTCGTCGAGTCGGCACAGACAAAGGGCTCCGGCAGGCAACATACCACCCCGCCGGACAAGGAGGGCAGGAAGTTGGACGCCTACGCAAGGAGGTTCTATTCAGCTGCCTCCTTGCAGATCAGGCTGTCCAACACTCAGGCTTGCCTCGCGGCATACCTGAAAAAAGTGCTCGCCTGCAACCGGCGATGGAGGCGGTACCGGAGGACATCCGCCAAGCCTCCTCCGTGATCTTCAATGAGGCTATCTCCATCGCTCGGCACCAGATGGCCTCCTCCCGGCACGCAGTGGAGATCGCCTCCCGGGTCATGGCGGGATCCGTCGGCCTTCGCCGCCATGCTTGGCTGCGACCGGCCGACATCCAGGAGGACACCAGAAGGAGGATTGAAGATCTCCCCTTCGACGGTGAAGGCCTATTCAATTCGTCCACAGACGAAGCTTTGGACAATCTTGTCAAGGCGAGACTGACCGCAAAAAAGATCGGGCTGCAGCCGGCCACGCAGGCCCGCAGGGCCTCCACCTTCCGCCCATCCTGGCGACGATCCTCCACCTCGTCGTTCCAGCGTTCGGCCCAGTCTGGACAGTCGAGACCGTCCTCCGGCTCATCGGCCAGACGCACGATTAGGCGGCGCCCGGCTTCGTCGAAGAAGTCCTCCTCCGAGACAAAGTCTCGGTTTTGACGTGCCTGGCAGGACCCACCAATACCCACTCTTCAGCCTACCATCAGCGCTCGGAGACCGACCGACTCTCGCTCGACACCTAGCGGAGTGGCAATGTGTCACTACGGACTCTTGGGTGCTTTCCATCGTCCGTCTTGGCTCGCCATCGAGTTTCTCGATATTCCTCCTCGCGGCGTTTACTACTCCACGCCGTCGAGTCCGGCCCTCCTGGAAGAGATCCAATCCCTCCTCCAGAAAGGGGCGATCGAGCGGCTCCCGCAAGAGGCCAAGACCACCGGCTTCTTCTCCAGGTACTTCACGGTACCGAAAGCCGACGGTACCCTCCGGCCGATCCTAGACCTCAGAGGGGTGAACTACTACATCCGCCCCAAAAGGTTCAAGATGGTCACGATACCGTCGATCCTGCCCTTCCTACATCGAGGGGACTGGTTCGCCTCCATCGATCTCCGAGACGCATACTTCCATATCGCCATTCGCCCGCAGCACAGACGGTACCTCCGCTTCGCAGTCGACGACACCTGTTACCAGTACAAGGTGCTGCCGTTCGGACTCTCGACTGCCCCAAGGGTCTTCACCAAGTGCATGGCCCCGGTGGTATCCTACCTGCGGACGAAGGGCGCTTCCGTCTTCCCCTACCTCGACGATTGGCTGTTGGTGGCGTCCTGCAAACAGAGACTTTACCACGACGTCCACATGACGTTGTCACTCCTGACCCGCCTTGGTCTACGAGTGAATCCGAAGAAGTCCCACCTCGAGCCGGCGAGGATCTTGGACTTCATCGGGGCGACGCTCGACTCGACCTCCGCCAGGGCGTACCTACCAGAGTCTCGAGCACGAACCTTGATCCGGGCCGCCGCTCACGCTCGTATCGGCCCCGACGTTATCTGCGAGAAGCGTCCAGCAGCTCTTGGGCTACATGGCTGCGACGACCGCTGTGACATATCTCGCCAGGCTGAGAGCAAGACCTCTTCAACACTGGTTCGTCCGCATATTCGACCCCCTGCGAGACGAACAGACACTCCGACTGCAGCTGCCGGGAGACGTCCGCTCATCCCTCCGATGGTGGCAGTCGCGATGCAATCTCATGTCGGGGATGCCTTTCCAACAGCCGACACCGAAGGTGACGGTAACGACCGACGCCTCCCTGTATGGATGGGGTGCCCACTGCGGCGATCTCAGAGTCCGCGACAGATGGACCGACGACGAGACCGCTCTCCATATCAACGCGCTGGAGCTGCTCGCCGTCTGGAAAGCCCTACGGGCGTTCCGCCATGCCGTGGCGGGGCGCACGGTCCTGATTCTGACGGACAACACCACCGCCGTCTGCTACATCAACAGACAAGGTGGGACTCATTCCACGACCCTGCTCGACATCGCGCTCGACCTGTGGGAATGGTGCATTCGCCTGCACACGCATCCCGTGGCGGTTCACCTGGCCGGGCAGGAGAACACCACGGCAGACGCCCTCAGCAGGGACACCTCATCCCATCACGAATGGTCTCTCTCCGGAGAGGCGTTCAGACTGATTCGGGACCGCTGGGGCGAACCATCGATCGACCTCTTCGCGACCAGGGAAAACGCGAAGTGTCGCCGATTCTGTTCCAGAGCGGGCCACGATCGTGCCTCCATCGGGACGCTTTCCAGTTTCCGTGGACCGGGGAACTCCTCTACGCGTTCCCGCCGTTCCCGCTGCTCGGCCGGACGATATCGAAGATCCTCGCCGACCGAGCCGACGCGATCCTGGTAGCCCCGTACTGGCCGAGGCAACATTGGTTCGCACCCCTGCTACAAGCCGCGCGAGACGACGCTGCTCCGGTTGCCACCGACACCGGACCTGCTCTCCCACTCCGGCGGCCGAGTCCTCCATCCGGACCTGCCACGCCTGGCCCTCCATGCCTGGAGGATATCGCACTAGACGATCCCGTGCTCGGTACCGTCCTCGTCGCGGCCAGGAAGGAATCCACCCGTCGCAACTATCAATACAAGTGGCGACGCTTCCTGACCTTCGCTAACGAGAGGAGTGAGCCGGTATCGCCCGCGGGGCTCTCGACCGTCCTGCACTTCCTCCTGCACCTCCGGCAACAGGGCCTGGCGTTTCCATCCCTGAAGGTGTATCTCTCCGCGATCGTGGCATACCAACCGCCACGATCTGCTGCCTCGGCCTTCTTCAGGAACGATACCGTTAAGCGGTTCCTGAAAGGACTTCATCATCTCTACCCGCCGGTATCGCCGCCGCTACCGCCGTGGTCCCTCTCGCTGGTGCTCTCGCAGCTGACGAAGCCGCCCTTCGAGCCAATGGCGACCTCGGATGACAGGCTCCTGACAATGAAAACTGCCTTCCTGGTAGCGGTGACCTCAGCGAGGCGAGCGGGTGAGATCACAGCTCTTCGTTCCGATGAGCCCTTCACGGTCTTCCACAGGGACAAGGTGGTCCTGAGACCTGACATCTCGTTCCTGCCAAAGGTGGTGTCCAGTTTCCATCTCAACCAGGACATCATCCTGCCTGCCTTCTTCCCGAACCCGACGACACCGTTGGAGCGGTCCCTCCACTCCCTGGACGTGCGTCGGGCATTGGCTTTCTACAAGGACAGGACTGCTTCCTTCCGACAGACGCCGCATCTCTTTGTTTGCTATGGGCGACGTCGGAAGGGCCTAAAAGTGTCCACCCAGCGCTTCTCCAAGTGGGTGGTGAGGACTATTGAACTGGCGTATGAGCTCGCGAGGAAGCCTCCGCCAGTCCTGCTTCGAGCCCACTCCACCAGAGCTGTGGCTACTTCTGCGGCCCTCCTGCGAGGAGTTGACCTGCATGAACTCTGCCGTGTGGCGACCTGGTCCCAACCATCGACCTTCGTGCGCCACTACAGGCTCGACTGCCGGTCGCGCAGAGATGCCCGGTTTGGACGTGAGGTGTTGGCTTCCGTGCTGTAGGACCTGACCGCCGTCCGACCGGTAAGCTACACAGTCTCCTAGTGTATGAAGGCACAGAGACCACGAAGAAGAAGAACAGGTTGCTTACCTGTAACTGGCTTCGAGTGGTCATCTGTGCCATCATACACACCCGCCCTTCCTCCCCTCTTTCTCAGGTCCCTGTAGGTTCTACGGCGGACGACAGAACTGAGGAGAGACCGTTGCTCGGCGGGAGGAGCATGCGCAGTACCGACGTGGGGAGGGGTTCCCGCCAAGCGAACAAGCTCTAGAAGTTTCCGAACGCTACCGCGCAGGCGCTAAAGCTCCTAGTGTATGATGGCACAGATGACCACTCGAAGAACCACAGTTACAGGTAAGCAACCTGTTCATATCATTTCAAAATTCAATTTAAATATTCTTTGAATTTCATCGTGTATTTCTTTCCAGAATTTTTTCACTTTTTGGCAAGTCTACAACCTGTGATAGAAAGTTCCTCCTTCTTTCTCCACACTTCCAACATTTCAGATTACCATTCTTAGTAATCTTTTGTAGTCTCTCTGGCATCATGTACCATCTATGCAACATTTTATAATAATTTTTGTTTAGGTTTGTGTTTAGTGTGAATCTTAGGTCTGTTTTCCATACCGTTCTCCAGCTCTCAAGATCTATTGAATGTCCTGTGTTTCGTGACCATCTCACCATCGTCTCTTTAATTTCTTCCTGCTCCATTTCTCTCTGTAGTAACAGTTTATATAGCT
Source organism: Ctenosaura bakeri (assembly GCA_948474755.1). Lineage (NCBI taxonomy): Eukaryota > Metazoa > Chordata > Lepidosauria > Squamata > Iguanidae > Ctenosaura > Ctenosaura bakeri. The sequence goes on along the minus strand of CAOLHI010000632.1, from coordinate 874,212 downwards.
TAGATAGTCATTTCTTTTGATCCTCTTTCATCAATACATCCAATTCATTTTTGTTCCTCTCAAATCCAAATAGTTTAGAGTCCATTTTATATCTTTCTTTCAATTGTCTCTACAGAAACCAATTCATTTCCTGTCCAGCTTCCTTCATTTCTTCCAATGTTCTCATTCCCGGTTTATTTCCTTCCCAAATAAGTATATCTTGATATGTGAGCAATTTACCTTCTTTCATTGGGGAAATTTTAAAAGCTTCTTGTGGTGATGTCCAAGTCGGGAGATTTGTATAAAATCTTGAGTATAGCTGTTGCCACACTTTTAATAATGTTTTTTGGATGCAGTGGTTGTTAAATTCTTTATTCACCACTATATTGTTGTAACACAAATAACCATGCCATCCAAATCTATTCTCATGTTACTCCAAGTCTTTTATTGGTGATTTCTGTAACGATTTCCAGCTTTGAATCCATTCTAAACAACATGCTTGATGATATAGACTCATGGATGGCAAATCCAATCCTCCTCTTCCTTTAGTGTCCTGTAATGTTCTGGATTTTATTCTTGGCCTCTTACCTAACCATATAAATTTTGAAATTTCTTTTTCCCAATCTTTAAATATTTTTCCATTTCCTATTATTGGCAAGTTTTGGAAAGAAGCATCATTTTTCGCAATAGTGTCATTTTAAAAGCATTTATCCTCCCCAGGAGAGATAAATTCAGTTTACTTCATTTTTCCATTTCTTTTTTCATTTCCTTCCAAATCGTTTCATAATTATTTCAAAACAATTCTTGGTTCTTCTTCGTTACATAGATTCCTAAATATTTTATCTTATTAGAGGATTGGAAACCTGTTATTTTCTCAAGTTTAATTTGTTCTTTTTCTCAACATATTAATTAATAGTCAGCATCATTATCTTCTCTTTATTTATTCTATATCCAGCTACCATTCCAAATTCTATAAGGCACTCTTGAAATTTTTGTATTGAGTCTTGTGGCTCTTCCAAAAAAATAGTTACATCGTCTGCAGAGGCTCTCAATTTTATTTCTTTTTTCTTTATCTTCAAGCCTTTTATCTCATGCTCCTCTTTTATTTTCATTATCAGAACATTCAATGCCACAATGAATAGTAATGGTGATAATGGATATCCTTGTCTTACTCCTTTTGTTATATCAGATTTTCCTGTTATGTCTCCGTTAATCACCACTTTTGCCGATTGATCTTGATAAATCTTTTCAATCCATTTACAAAACACTTCTCCAAAGTTGCTTTCTTTTAATATCTTTTGCAAAAATTTCTAAGATATATTATCAAATGCCTTCTCTGCATCCAGGAAAATCATTGCTGATTTTTTTCCCTGGGCTTTTATCATAATATTCTATTGCATCTAAAATTATCCTTACATTGTCTTTCATATTCCTGCCTGGTAAAAACCCAGACTGTTCTTCTTGTATTTTTTCTTGCAATGTTTTTTTTAATTATCTTGCCAGCACTGTCACAAAGATTTTATAGTCCACATTTAATAAGGAGATTAGTCTGTAACTCTTCTCTCTTTTATCCTTCCTTTCTTTGGGAATAACTACAATATTTGATACTCCCTATGTTTTTGGGATTAACCTCCCTTTTCTTGACTGGACAACATATAATGATTTAAGTATTTTAAAAAGGATTCCTCTAATTTTAGTTAATAATTCATGCATATTTATTTCTTATTTATACAGTTTATATCCTGTCTTTCTCTCAAATGAGTCTCAAGGCATCTCATAACATGAATTAAAATAAGTACATACAGTAGGTCCTCCATAACCACCTGACTGGTGTCCATGGTTTCACCTACCCGCGATCTGCTCCAGGGCCATGGCTACTGCTGCTGGCCAGGGTCTTTACTCTGCACAGCCAACTGGGACAGATGTTCCATTCTCAGCAGAGAGAGGCACGTGTAACCCGACATGGTTCCCTCCCCTGCACTTCTTTCAGCCAAGGAAGGAGGTGGATGCTCCTTCCGTGGCAGGGAGAGGTGGGTGAAGCCCAGTATGGCTCCTCAGCTGAAGAAGTAGACAAATAGTAGGGAAAGGTACGTGAAGTCCAGCATGGTTTCCTTCCTCAATGGAGAGAGACACGTGAAATGTGGCACATTATCTGGGTTCGTTGTCACCTAAGTATATGAATATATCCCATGTGGATATGGGAGAACTACTGAGACTAAAATCCTATTGGAGGTAAACAACACAATGTTTTATTGTAGGCTCTACTCTGTCTCACCACCCTTAGAGGTACATCTGGTGAGAACACAGAAGAAGGGCTTCTCAGTGGCCGTTCCAGGCTCTGGAGCTCCTTCTCCAGATATGTTAAATTGGCATACTGCTGATTTTCTTTTCTCAGACAAGTAGAGGCGATTTTCTGTTTTGACAAGCATTTAACGATTGATTTTACAAGGCTCTCCCACCTGAACAATGTGGTAGATTTTTGTAATAGTTGTGTGCCTGTTTGCACGCTCATGTTTAATGGTGTGTGTTTTAATGTGGTTTTAACTTTTGCTTTTGAGTCTCAAACTGAGAAAAGGCGGGATAGAAGTAAATACTGGTGGCTGAAAGGTACTTTTAATAAATACTTTTAAAGAAGAAATAATAAATAGACAACTAAAACTGAACTGCTTCCTAGGAATGGCTAGGAAATAATCTTGCCTGAAACTCCATTGAGCCATTACCCCATAGAGCCATTGCTGACAGATCAGAGTTAACAATGCTGAGCTGGATGGATGAATGGTCTGATGGCATAAAAGAGCTTCTTATGTCCTTTAATTTAACAAATCTGTACTTTCTTCAGTATTTCAAAGGCATGTATCGAGATCTTGGTAATTTGCAAATGGAGGTGTTTGTCTTTTCACTAGATATTCAAATAAAAATTCCTTGATCAGCTGAAACATCTCTATTCAATACTCTTAACTGGAATAATCTGCTGAGTTCTTTGGGAAATGACAGGCTGTTATTGTGAAATCAGATGTGCCTGTGACATTAAAGAAGCAAAACTCCGGATGTGATTTGTCATAGGAAGAAAAAATCCAAATGAAGCCAAGTAGTGCACTTGGTGTTCTTTGTTCACTATAAGATACACAGATCTTCCATAGAAGAGCATTATTTCTGAACATACTGATTTCTGCGTTCTTATATGTAAGACTGAAGGCAAGACTGGAATGTTAAAGATACCAATACATCTACAGTTCTTGCCTGTAAATGTTTTATTTAGAGGGGCAGTCCGAAGATAAATATCAATTGTGTCTAGGAGAGACTTGTGTTGTTTTTGCTGTTTGGCGGCTGTTGCTTATTAATATTTATGGCTCATTTTCCACACGTTGTTGTTGTGTGTCTTTAAGCCATTTCCAATTTATGGCGACCCTAAGGCAAATCTATCACAGGGCTTTCTGGGACTGAGAGTGTGTGACATGCCCAAGGTCACCCAATGGGGAATTGAACGCTGGCCTCCAGGTTCTTAGTCCAATGTTCAAACCACTACACCATGCTGGCTCTCATAGAAAACTATTAAAGCAGAGTGACTGTATCTTACAGAAGTGGTATTAGCTTGACTTTTGCCACATAGCTAGAAAGAATATCTTTTATGTATTATAATATGCCCCCAAGTGATTGTGCATGGGTTTGGTAGAGCCAGATTTTATTATATGATCATAGGAAGCTGCCTTATGAATCAGAACACTGATCCATCTGGGCAAGTATTGTCAACTCTGAGTATCAATGGCTTTTCAGGCTTTGAGGCAGGATTTTTTCTTTTTGGTTTTCTGTGATGCTTTCCCATTCAAGTGCTAACCAGGCCTATCCTTGCTTAACTTCAGATGAGACTGAGGGCTTTATCACAGGAGGAAGGTAAATTGCAAATAATGTCTGATTGGGACTTACCACATGACCTATTTCCTCTTCTGTTTAATCTGTTAATGTCCTCTTTTGTAAAAGAAACGCATTTCACATGGTCTTTCACTGGGAGAACAACAGAAAAAGAATGAGGTAATGTGATAAATCCCAGCTAAAGATGTTGTTATCTCACTGTAAGTAACATTTCCTGCCTCCTCTGATAAAGTCCTAGATGTGTTTGAGTTAGGACTCTGTTTCTAACGATCCCGTGTATGCAGAGGATGCATCTCTTCCTGCACACACATGCATGCACACAGACATGTGCAGGCAACCAAAAAACCTACAAGGTGCAATGGGATGTCTCGGTACATTTCTCAGAAGTCTTCTCTTTCAATTGATGCATGTTATTTGTAGTCTGAAATGAGAATGAACTTGTATTGAAGTCAGGGGATGAAGGTTGGGTGGGAGTGTAAGAATACCATCCATGTGCCCTGTCAGCCTGATATATGTATTGGCAGGTGGGGAGGATGTCCTTTGACTCTATGGGAGTCTTTTATATGTCTTCCCTGTGTAGTAGTGATAAAGTTAACTGAGTTAACTGCTAGCAATGGACAAAATCACAAACAAAACAAAAATAAATAAATGATTCAATCATATTTGTTCTATTAAATGCTTATGTGGTTTGATCTCTATATATTCCTGCTAATAATGAAGATCCTTTTTTTTTTTAACTTCTTTCCTTTCTCTTTCTCTTTCTCTTTCTGCTACATCTCAGAAATTTCCTTCAGTCTTACACAGGCAAGTTGCAATTTTGAGGATGATCTGTGCAATTTTTACCAGGATCACAAGGATGGCCCTGGCTGGAGCAGGGTGAAAGTTAAGCCTAATGCATACAGACCAGGTGACCATACTACTGGCATGGGTAAGCAGAAAAGCCTCTTGATGAGAATTAAGAGTAGGACATGCCAATGAACTTCCTCAGTATTTTAGATATGGAGATTTCAGTTATTAACACAAGCTTTGTGGGAAACTGGAAGAGGAAGGTGGTTGACACAAAGATTGGGAAGGCTGTAATAGCCAATGGGGGAATCTTTATAAGAATACCAGTTGTATGGGTTGGTCAGTCAAAGACATAATGAGGAAGGAGACTTGTATTCTTCTTCAGCCTCTGCTGACCTTACAGTGAAAAAGAATTTCATGCTAAATCCTTCTGTTGATATAAATCATTGAAGGTATAGTGATGGCAGGTATTTTGTTTGTTTTTTACTTCTGTAACAAAATAAGAATGAATGCTAAAATATGCACCACTGTGTTCTGGGGGAAAAAAAATCCTGATTTTTTTAAAAAAGCAGAAGCAAAATGGTATCCAGCCAGAACTGGCAGGAGGATGAGGACCATGTGACATTCCAGTAGTTGTTGAACTGCAATTCCCATTCTTTTTTTCCCATTAGCTATAGCAGATAGAACTGATGAAAGTTGCAATACAACAACATATTGAAGGCCATAGGTTGCCTACTTTGTCCTATTGTGTCTGTGGGGACTTGAGACTGAGAGAGCATGGTTTTTCTAACTCCACCTAGCAAATTCATGGCAAAGAGTTTAGGACTTTCTGGTTCAAGACCAAAATTAAGTAAGTGCTGTTCTGTCCAGGAAGGAAGTGTTTTTCACACATTAAGTTCGAAGAGACTCTTTGCTCTGGGAGTTAGGTAACCGTGTAGGCTAATGTTTATTTTCATATCAATAACAATCAAATGAGAGCCAGTGCGGTGTAGTCACACACTCAGCCCCCAAAAAATCCATGATAGGTTTGCGTTAGGGCTGCCATAAGTTGGAAATGACTGGAATGCACAGAACAACAGCAACAAAAACAACAGTCAAATGTTGCAAAATGGTGCATGGAAGTGGGAGGCCCAAAGATGATTTAAGCTGCCTGCATAAAACCACAAAATGGATGTAAGCTGTTTCAGCTTATAAAACTCAAAATACTTTTTTTAGGTAAGAAAAGGTAGAAAGTTAATTCAGAGCCAGCTAAATCAAATTAACAGTAAGCACAGTCAATGACATAGCTGTAGGATATAAAATAGGCTCAGCCAAACCCATGTGTCTTCATTTATTGCTCTCCTGAATCATAGAATCATAGAAATGTAGAGTTGGAAGAGACCACAGGGACCATCCAGTCCAACCCCCTGCCATGCAGGAACACCCTCAAAGCACTCCCGACAGATGACCATCAAGCCTCTGCTTAAAAACCTCCAAGGAAGGAGACTCCACTACACTCCGAGGCAGCATATTCCACTGCCGGACAGCCCTGACTGTCAGGAAGTTCTTCCTGAGGTTCAGGTGGAATCTCCTTTCCTGCAGCTTGAATCCATTGGTCCTTGTCCTGGTCTCTGGAGCAGCAGAAAACAAGCCCTCTCCCTCCTCTACGTGGCATCCCTTCAAATATTTAAACATGGCTATCATGTCCCCTCTTAACCTTCTCTTCTGTAGACTAAACATACCCAGCTCTCTAAGTCTTTCCTCATAGGGCATGGCTTCTAGGCCTCTCACCATTTTGGTCGCCCTCCTCTGGACTTGCTCCAGCTTGTCAATATCCTTCTTGAATTGGGGTGCCCAGAACTGGACACAGTATTCAAGATGGGGTCTAACCAAAGCAGAGTAGAGTGGTACCAGTACCTCTCTCGATCTAGACACCATACTCCTATTGATGCAACCAAGAATTGAATTGGTTTTCTTGGCCGCCGCATCACACTGCTGACTCATGTTCAGCTTGTGGTCTATGAAGACTCCTAGATCCCTTTCACACGCACTGCTATCCAGCCACGTGTCCCCATCCTATATTTCTGTATTCCATTTTTTCTACCCAAGTGTAGGACCTTACACTTCTCTCTGTTGAATTTCATTTTGTTCGCCTTGGCCCAGCTCTCCAATCTATCCAGGTCATTTTGAGTTTTGATCCTGTCCTCTGGCGTATTAGCAACCCCTCCCAATTTGGTATCATCTGCAAATTTGATGAGCATGCCCTCCTGTATTAATTATTTATTATTTAGTAACATATACAGTAAAACCCAGGCCCTTTTCTCACGAAAGAGGGCCTGGAGTGTCACGCAATTGTGAGGAGTGATCTGCACAACGCACTCACAATCACATGATGCTCCAGGTGCCGGCAGGTGCCGATCGCACACCTTTTCATTTTCGGCTGGAAGCTAAAAAGGGTGCGTGATCGCGCATTGCTCCCATGCCCTGTGCGCACTTACCTGGTGTGCAGAGCCTCTGGAGCCGCGGTGGTCGCGCTTCCTGCCACAGCGCAGCCTGGGAAACTTCCAGGCTGCACTGTGGAAGGAAGAGGTGGGGCTCTCGTACGATCAGGCAGCTTGTGCGGAGCCAAAGGACCCCGGACACGAGAGCCTCTCAGTGGAGGCTGCTTGTGCAATCCGTGCACCCCAGCGCCGGAAAAAGGTAAGCTGCGGAAAGGGCCCGAACATGTGTGCTGTCTCAAGCAAGCCTCCATAATTCCCTCACATTCCCTGTAAGAGGAAGGCAAGAAGTGAAGAAGTGATGAAAGAGTAACCACTGCCTTGAAATAACAGTATATAATATTATTATCTATGCAGATATTCCAAAATCCTAAAAAATCCAAAATCCAAAACACCTCTGGTCCCAAGCATTTTGGACATGTAGTCTTTGAAACAGTGAGTTGAAGGCAGCGCACAGGATTTCCTCTTTTCAATGTTATTCTCACTACCCTGTGAGTTAGATCAGGCTGACTAGCCCAAAGTAACCCACTTAGTTTCATGGCTCATTGCAGTCTAGAACTTGAAGTCTTCCAAGTTCTAGTGCATGTATTAATATTTTGGCTTGAGGTAAATGTGTTTGAAGTATGTCTTTTTTGCTTGTTTCTGTGTTTTGATTATATGCATGTATATCCATTTGTGTATGAACTTAAGATTGTGTAATCTTGTGTCGTATCTTTTTTCTTAATGGGATACTCATTAAAACCCTGGTGCAGAAGAGAATCATGTGCTATGTGAGTTCACTCCACTTGTGTAGTCAAGGAGTGGTGCTTTGGAACTGATTCACCCTGTCAGTCAAGCTGATGCAGCCAGGATGCAGAAAAAGAAGTGTTCTCTTTGTGCTATCAAAATGTGTTAATTTCCAGTGACATCTGGAAATTGGCTAAGTGCAACCAAAAAATATACTGATGGCAGAAAACTTATTTGGGAAATCTTCTTGCCTGTTAAGAGGCATGGTGTTATATAATCTGTGGTGGTCATAACTTGCAAAATTGCCAGTGGAAATTTTCTGTTGCACCAAATTCTGACAAAATGCCTAGAAGTGTCCTAAAATGAGTAGATGCAAGAGATCATTAGAAATGTTTTAAAAATTGTATTGTTTTGCAGGTTACTACTTGATGGCAAACACAAAGTTTACATCGCAGCCTGGGTACATTGGCCGTTTATACAGCCCTACTCTGCCAGGAAATTTACAGTATTGTCTGCGGTTTTATTATGCCTTATATGGGTTTTTCAAAATGAGTGATACCTTGGCTGTTTACATCTTTGAAGAGAACCATGTGGTTCAAGAAAAAATCTGGTCTGTCTTAGAAACTCCCAGAGGAGTCTGGACTCAGGCTGAAATCACCTTCAAAAAGCCCATGCCTTGCAAGGTAATAGCCAGTGCTTTTGGTCTGGGTGACTGTTGTTTTCACATTGCCCTAAGTGGGTCATTAGAGTCTCACTAAAAAGGAGAAGATAGTAACGTTCTTCTCCACAGATGGGAATGTTACTGTAGACACAGAAACTAAATGGATTGTGTTATAAACAGGGCTTGGGAAAATTGCTGTTTTGGACTACACTTTCCAGAGTTCCCTAACCAACCTTGTCAGTGACCATGATATGCTGGAGGATTCTGGGAGCTGTAGTCCAAAAAAAGTAATTTTTCCAAACTCTGACTATAAAGGAGGCAAATTTCCACCAAATCAAACTAAAATGGATGCCTATGTCTACTTAGAAAGAGAAACACCAGCAGTTAGCCCTGGCGGCGCAGTGGTTAAATGCTGGTACTACAGCCACAAGGTTGTGAGTTCAATCCTGCTGGGCTCTAGGTTGACTCAGCCTTCCAGCCTTCCATAGGTTGGTAAAACCGCTTAGAGAGCACTTAGCCGATAAGCAGTATAAAAGTACACATGCAATTGCTACACATGCTATTACCTATTTGCTTAGGTTCACTTCAGTTTGAACCCATCTAAAAAAATAGTAATATTTTTTTTTAAAAAAAAAGGAAGAATTCAGCCACGTATAAAATACTTTAGGCCAACAATGTGGCAACCATACTATGTTTGGCTGATGGGAACACTAGAAAAATGGGGTCCTAATTCAGTATTTGTGAAATTATTTGTCCTTGCGAAATCTGTATCAGAATGAGTCTTTGTGGTGTGGATGTGATGTAGTAGCTGCAGCTTGCATGAAAGAAGACCAAGAGACCAACACCTGCATGTGTAAAATTCCGAACATTAAGTGTGGTATTTTTTGGTTGAAGGCCAACTGACAGGAAATGGAGTACCAGCAACATGAAAGGTTTGATCAGCAGCAAGAACTGCTGCCAGTGAGTGGAAGGAACAATGGCCGGTATATCTGTGTTTGTTGGGTTTTGTGTATGAAAACTAGCAAAGAATATGACTGAACCTGCATGGCAGAAACATGCGGGACATCCCGTGTATTGTTCGTACACTAAGAGCCCTGATGTTCTTTCATTCTCCCTGTTCTCTTTTCCGATTGCACTAAAATGGATTTCTTCAAGTGGTTTTCTTGGAAGAAATATTGACCCAAAGTTATCACTTTGGTTCGTTGCAGTTTGTATTATTACAAAAGAACACTGGAAATGTCTAATTAGGAAGTGACAGAACAGCATGTCATAATATGAAAAATGTCACAAACTTTCTCCTCATATTTTCTCACTGGCCATTTCCGCACTACACTCTTATAACGCAATCATTCCACTTTCAACATCCTATGAAATCCTGGGGTTTGCAGTTTTGGGAGGGGCCAACTGGGGATTCCATAGGATTCCATAGGATGTTGAAAGTGGAATGATCACACTACGAGAGTGTAGTGCGGAAATGGCCACTGTTAAGTGTTATGCATGCATGAATATGTCACTAATTGTAAAAAAACAAACCAAACTGAAATCTGTGTAACTGAATTTGGATGAAGAACATGGAGAGCAGGGTTGGGGAGGGTGTGGCTCTCAAGGTTGTTGAACTCCAACTCCTATAAACCCTAGCCTGCATTGCCAACAGTGAAGGATGATGGGAAATTCAGTTCTGCAACATGTGATGTTTCAAATTATGAAGACAACAAAAAACACTTAAAATGTTAATGTCCACACCGGTGATAAGGAGGGCAGGTCCAGTTTTTCTTCCTCTGTATAGGCTATGTGAAAATGACCAGTTATTGTCCCATTCAATTTATCTTCTGTTCACGAATACCTTGTAGGTAAATCTCCTGCAGGCAAACAAATACTAAGATGATGCTTAGTACTTGTTTGACCTGGCCTGTAGTTGATTTTGTATGACTTTTATTTTTTGGCTCTCTATGGATATTGTAAACAGATCCTGGCAGCCAAGTTTGACTCTTGGCTATCCTTGAATGTCAAATGGAGTGAGAGAATCAGATCTGTTTTTTTTTTAGAGCCTTCTTAGTTAGAAGACTTTTGCAGCTGGAAAAAAAATAAAAATAAATGTTATGCCACATTTCCCCTCACTGTAAAGAATACTTCCTAAAATAGGTATGAAATGCTGTTCATATTTGAGTATATTGGTAATGTTTTTTTATGAGCGTATATCCTTTTGTGTTGGGAAAGATGCGTAGCAGACCAGTGAAAGGACTCTGTGTCTAAGGTTGTGTAGGTTTTTGTAGGATCTGTTTGAATTAGCCCTCTGAAGCAATCACTGGCACTAGACAGTTTTATACAGGAAACTAGCAACTGAGCCACTGACTTCAATGAAATACTTGGAAAAAAAACACCATTTCAAAAATTTGATAGATGTGATCCAGCCAAATAAGTGGTAAATGAAGATAAATACAGCTGCACAACAGCAAATGTGTATCTAAAACCTCTACTTTAAACAAAATGCAAGGCATTGACAACTAGTCACTGTATCCTCAATAAATTAACTTCCATGTTTAAAAAGCTGCCATCATGTGCATTAGCAAGAAAAAAGATGCAAAGAAAAAGATGAAAAGAAAAGGGCCATTACATCACTGAACCTTTACATTTTTAGGTTACTTATTTTCCTTAGGAATTCTACCCTCTCCACTCAGCACTGTTGTTTTCTTGTTCTCATTAAACAGTGGAAGTTTTCAAACAGGTTTCAGGCTTTGGGGACCAGAATAAAAATTCTTTATAAATGTACATAGTTCTATCTTAATATAAATTTGTTTGCTTAAATTTCTAAAAAGATAATTTCCTACTTTCATAATGTAATAGCCTGAAGCTTTCCTCTAAATCAGAACTTCTTTTTGTTTGCTTTTGATAGCATTTTCCATTAAAGTATTTTTATATGTATAGAGGCTTAAATACGCTGAAGGTGTGAGATCTTCTCTGATGTTGGAAGCTAAGTGGAGTCAGCCCTACTTAGTACTTGGATGGGAGACTGTCAAGGAATACCAGGGGCTGTATGCTATATTTCAGAGGAAGGGAACGGTAGATCATCTCTGAGTATTCCTTCTCTAAGATTCCTGTGAAATTCATAGGATTGCCGTAAGTCAGTGGGTGATTTGAAGGCATGTACAATAACAGATATTGCTATCTTTTCTATGTTGGGGGAGTAATAATACTTTTGAGGAAAAAGGCTATCTGTTATGAAAAGCATCAGAGAGCTGGAGTTTCATCTGAGATGAAGCACACCTGGAAAAGTTTGCTGGAAATCTAAAAAATATCCTGTCTATGTGTGTATGCACCTTCAAGTTGCCTGATGACTTAGGTTACTCTATGAATTTTAAAAAATTTTCTTAAACAAGGAATACTCAGGTGTGAATTTGCCAGTTCCTTCTGCTAAAATACAGCCTACACCACCTGGTATTCCTTGGCAGTCTCACAGCCCAAGTACTAACTGTCCCTGACCCTGCTTAGCTGACTCTGCTTAGCTTCCAAGATCAGACAGAATCTGGTGCGTGTAGGTATTTAGACATGAATAAAATATGCTGAGGACTTACTAAACACATTAGCAGTCTATCTATTTTTCTGATCAGACAGCCTCTCTGCTGTGCTGCGTAACTGATGGAATAGTGCGGTCAGAGAAGTAACCTTAAGGTTTGTCTTCTTCTCAGCATTCTGTTCCCACTTTGATTCTTCATCCTGCAGTAGTTGTTTTGTTTTAAATTTATGAGTGGAAGAGCTTCTGCATAATCTGGCCCTATTTAATAGAAAAACTTGGAATGCTGGATATTTGTATCTGTGACCATAGGAACACTTGTAAAAAAAACACTTGTAAAAGCCAAAATGTTATGGCTTCTTACCATCCTTCTTTGAATTGGGCTACTTTCTATGTGCTATGTTTTTCAACACATATTCTTAGGACTAATCTGGAATGTTAAGCCATGTAATGTGTAATCCTTTCCAGGTGGTTTTTATGCTACTGCTCTAACAAAACTTATCATGCTTTGTTATGAATGTTATCTAATTTAGTTTCCTTTTTATTTTTCTCTTGCTCTATCTCTCTGTTTTTGCATTATGCAGCTGTTTGAATTTGCTCTTACTGACACACGCTATACACACAGAGAGACTGCAAGCAGATGGCTATAGCATTTGTATGGCCACTTACCATGTTCATGAAAACTTTCCGTATCAGTGCCATATGTTTCTGATGGCCTCTGGTACTGGTGTAGGGATACTCCATATCACTGAATCAGATCACATGCAGATTTTAATGATGGCGGGGGGGGGAGATATAGAGAAGAGACAAAGTCTCAGGGTGTTGAAAAATATGATTTTGTTAATTTGGCCTAGTAACTGAAACTGTTAATTTGGCCTAGTAAAATTTAATGGCCTTCTTCAAGGGAATGCTAGAATTCTTGCCGGTGATTTTAAAGTTGCATTCCCCTGAAAAAGGCCATTAAATATTATTCGGCCGAAATGCATGAGGCTCACAAGAATAATAAAGTTATTTTTTTTTTTTTAGTATCCTGAAACTTTGTATCTTCTCTGTATCTTTTCCATAAAATTTGCTTTTTCCAAATCTTAATGGCCACATTCATTTTGTTTGACTGCAAGAAAAAAATTTGGTGGCCTGCAGTCTTGTTTGACTGCAGGGAAAAAAAATCAGTGGCCTCAGTGGAAAGATCAAAGCCTTAGAAATGCCTTTCTAGCGCTAAATAAGGGGAGGGGACTGTTTGGGTGGAACAAGTTGTATTTCATAGCAGAAACAGTCCTACAAAATGAAGCAGCCAGTGGATTTTGGATGTCAGAAAATTGTTAATTATTAATCATTTACTTTGCATTTTTGTTGGGTATGAGAAAAGATGTCAACAGAATTCCCCCCCCCATGTTTCAAAATAATTTGACTGACTTTAAGTATGATGTATCTTAATGTTGATTCCACCTCAGTCAGTAGGTTTGTACTAGCCCTGCGTACAGTGGGCCCTCAGTATCAAAGTTTACTTTTTGGATTTAAAAAAAAAAAAAATTTCCAGCTGTAGTTGGTTGAATCTGTGGATACAGATATGGAGGGCTAACTGTATATTTTAAACATTTTAAATCTTTCAATAACTTTATTTATAGATTTATAAGAGCTAGAATAGTGTAGAGAGTCTTCAGCTTCCCTGTATATTCCTGTCTCACAATGAAGAGCTCTCTTCCCCCTTCTCTATCTTCTGGGTTTGTCTATTTCACCAGACCGGCAGTACCCCATGCCTGTTTTGCAGCCCCTTTGGAAAACAGGGTTCCTTCCTTACCACTATGTCATATTTAAATTCTGTTCAAGTCCATATTGCCTATTAAATCTATAGTAACATTAAAGATGAAAAAAATGTGGATTAATATGTGTACACACAGTTTGCAGTTTAGGGAAGGGCATTTAGAATTCCCAGCCAGAGAGCTCTTTGGCCTCAGTAAACTACAGACCTCAGAATTCCACAGGATGTTGAAAGTAGAATAATAGCACTATAACAGTGTAGTGCTGAAATGACCTCTGTCATCAGATTTTTGGGGGGTCCTCAGAAGGCTGCCTACACCACACTGCTCCAACAGAATGCATGGGTAGGAGATTTTTCTCCTGCCTCCTCTACTGGTGGAATACAGGAAACTGTTAATTGTGGATTTGTATCCGTGAGGTGAAATCTCTTTCCCTGGAAGTATTTAATGTAACTTTATTAAAAATTAATGCATTATCACAGTGGTGTGCCATTCCATGCTGTTCCTGTAATAGCTTGAGAGAGGAGCCAAATAGACCCAGAGGATTATACAGTTCTTTCCTTTTCAAGTGTCCTTCCACCTTGCAAAATATTAACAATTGCATGCTGTCTCTCATTTATCCCTCTTTGTTTTTATGCTTTTCCTTACACTATGTGCTGTTCTTTATACAAGTATCTGTAGAAAAGTAAGAAAGGATGTGCTCCATTCAGCCTTTTCAAGTAAAAGCTGAATGGGACAAATTTTTATGTCATAAGGAAATACTGTGGAAGTACTAGAAAACTGATTATTCATGAAAAGATTACCCAGAGTGGAGTTCAATAAAGAATATATCCTAGATCTCATCATGCTCAATTTTTGAACATTTCATTGGAAAAGCTGCAGTAACCACCCATGAGTACTACAGATGTTCTTCAGAAGAATAGGAAATAGCATATATCATGGTGAAAATGTGCCTTTTGCTTTGTAGAAACTGGATAGGCTGACCATCTATAGCACTTTCTTGGTAAAGGGAGTCAGTAAATCATGACTACATGACAATACTAGTAGCCAACTGGACATTCTCACTTCTTTGTCTGACGCAGAATGTCACCCCCTCTGTAATTCTGTGTTGAGCTTCTCAATTTTAGGATTCATATACAGAATCGTATTCTTTGGAAATGTCAAAAGTCCTCCATTTTCCTGGCTGCTTTTTAAGGTTCAGAGTAGAAATGATTTCAATATTTTGCTTAAACTTGCAACCACAGGGGGCTGTATCTTCTTCAACACTGTTACACATTGGGCATTTCTGTACTACACTGTTATAAATGCTATTATTCCACTTTCAACATCCTGTGGAATTCTGGGGTTTGTAGTTTATTGAGGCCAAAGAGCTTTCTGGCTGAGAATTCTAAATGCCCCTCCCTAAACTGCAAACTCCAGGATTCCATAGGATATTGAAAGTGGCACTATAACAATACAAGGTGGAAATGGCCGTTGTAACCATGTTAGTATAATCTCTAGGAATTTAAAAGAGAAAACAGTATCATGGTAGACATGTAAATTGTGCCTGTATTTTCCAAACTGTGATCCATTCTTTTGGTGTGAGCTTGATAACACGACATGTACAATTCGAAGCTTTAATTGACTGAGCAGCCACCATACACATTAAAAAAAAATCAGCTGAGCGGTGTCACATCACCTGTGATACAAATCAGAGAGCTTTTCAAATAGGCAAAATTCTAAAATTAATGGTTAATTAACATCCAGGATTTTAATTCTTGAGCAGCAGGTATTGAGAAAGAAAGGACTATTTATCTTCATGAATGTTGGCTGTCTGTAATTTATGATTTAGTATTGAAGACATAGCATGAAGCAACACCGCTTACTTTATTTGGTCTGATAAAATGTAATATACTACACAGATGTCATCTTAAATTAACAGGAGACTGTAATGAATCAGATCCTCTGAGACCGTGTAATCTAATTTATGGGATTGTTTACAAGAGGTTTCTTTTGCAAGAATGATTAAAAGACTGTAAGGAGGGATTGGTCAGTGGCCAAGTTCATTTTAGTGACACAACCAGTCATTGGTTCTGTGCAGTCTTAAAGTTAAAGACTTAAAATGTTCATGAAATACCATCCATTAAAGAAGACTACAGCTATAACCTGTTTTCTGCAAGTTAATTAATCAGTTGGAATTGCAAATAGGAGTATGTAAAGTTATTAATTTGAATGATTCTCACCCAGATTTCTACAAGGTACAGAGATTTCAATCACATCTCTTTATAGATGCATTAGAAGAGTAATTGCAAAGATGTTTGAGACACTGTCTAGAAAAAAAGACACATTTGTGATTACATTTGCTGCTTCCTGCAGAAGTGCTTCTTGCTTTGAGCATAAAGCAGTCAAGTAGCAGTGGAAAAATTATAGCCCACAGTAAAATCTCAGCCAGCTGGAAGAGACCTAGCCAACTGTGGCCTTTATTCACTGATTCTGCCATTAATTATAATTTTTTGAAGAAGTAGTTTTCAGGAGGTGAAAAAGGCAACATAATGTTTTTTGTTAATGTCAGACATCCAGTGGTATTGTTCACCTGCCTACTATCTCTAAGTAATAATTCTGCAAACATCTTTTTTTTCTTTCAAATTTATTAACCCAATCTTGTAAAGAGTGTTGCAACCAAGTATTATATATTTGTTGACATTTTTACTATGCTGTTATCTGAAAGCTGGTCTAAATTATTCCAAAAGCTCACTGTGTTCGCATAGCTGGCCACTTGTGAGCAAAGACAGCACAGGCTGAAGATTTGATTTATAAAGTTGTGAGGGGGATCCCCCTTTTAGTGCTTCTGTGTACTGATTAGACAGAAATCATTATTGATTCTTGATACTTGATCACTATAGAGATCAGCTAAAACTGACCCCTATGTAGTAGCTATTATGTGTATACGCAAACCACAGATTACTAATAGATTTGATATTCAGACACTGAAAGTAGCACCTTTAGATATCATACTATGAATATTAGTCGTTAATGTTAAAGTTCTGTGGGATTTTCTGTTGCTTTAGCTGCAAAAGGCTAAAACAGCTGTGTGTACGTGTCTTCAGGTTGCTTGTTGACTTATAGGGACCCCATGAATTTCGTAGGGTTTTCTTAGAAAAGGAATACTGAAAGATAGTTTTGCCATGTCCTTCCTCTGAAATATAGCTTATAGTATAGCACTTGATGTTTGTTGGTGGCTTCCTATCCAGGTACTAACCAGAGCTGACTCTGCTTAACTTCCAAGATCAGATGGGATCTGTTGCCTTTGGGGGGGGGGTTAGGCCCTCTCTAACAAAGCTTCTAGAATGAAACTTGGTTTATATTATTCAAATTCCTATAATCAGTATGAATTATTCTCCATAATTCTAGTTTAATAAATTTCATTATAGATTGTTTTATGATCTTCCCCATTAACAGCAGTCCCTCCAGTGACGCTTTTTCAAGGCTGTGTCTCGTAAAAGTGACTTAATGAAGTCAATAAATAAATAAATAAATAAATAAAGCATTCATTTGTCTAAGCAGGCCCACAACTAGCCAGTACTAGAACTGGCTATTAATTTGTCAGATACTATATTAATCAGAAATTGATATAAATAGAAGTGCGGCTTGATACAGGCTTGTATCGATACCACTCTGTGCTAGAAAATGCAGTAAATCAGAAATTTCTTCTTGCTTAAATTGCTTTTGTTCCAATATCTTGGGATCAGAAAACTGAAGAAGTGCAAATAATTGTTACTGTTAGTAAAAATGAAGGCTTTCATACACTAAATTGATTAGCGTTATGTTTTCTGTAAATTTCAGGTGGTGTTTGTGAGCTGGTGCAGAAGCTTTTGGGATTGTGGCCTAGTGGCATTAGATGATGTATCAGTATCCTTAGGAAGCTGTCATGTTGCTGGTAAGATAAATTTACTTATGAAATCCATAGAATGTCTTTGTTACCAGTGTTGAGGTGTACTCAACCAAGAATAATACTAACTTCTTGCTGAATAGTATCCTCTAATAAAATCCCATATTTATTTTCTTAGAGCATTATATAAAATATTATAATTACATTATCATTCTGCAGTTAACAGCTATGCATCCTACTGTCCTGTGATACAAAATGTAGGTCAAAATTATCATGCCTTTCTCCTTTCAAGTGGGATGTGGAGGCAGGTGTAGGGAATTTACACACTTGGTTCATCATAGTATATAGGCAGAACCATGTGCACTGGCACCAATTCAAGATTAACACATACATGGCTTCCCCACAAAGTAGTCTGATAATAGATTATGCAGATAGCACCAGCCATTTATAATGTGGAGAGCCCAAGGCATTCAAGAGAGGAAAAAAAGGCTGCTCCACAGATCCCAGTAGAAGCCAAATTGATTGTCACGGACACCAAACAGCTGCCTTCCTTCATTGGCTTGAACTCTCCCGCTCAGAGTGCAGGATCAATACTGCAAGTGTTCCTATCCTTAAAAAATGGGAACTGAGGCAAGGTCAGAATGATTGTGATAGCCAGTATGTAGTTCTGATTTTCCTATTGCCAGTAATATCTATATCTCTATGGAAATAGAGGTTGGAAGGACATCTTTCAAGACTGCTTAATTGTGTATTCCTGCGTAGCAGGGGGTGGACTAGATGGCTTTGTGGGTCCATTGTTAAGATTCTGTGATTTTATGAAACATCTCTCAGAATTTTGCCTTGATATTAAAGCTCTAAACTTCTATGCAAATGTTTCATAAGGGTTCAGTTCTTATATCTGCAATACCAAGAAAAACACTTATTTTCACATGGTTTGCACCCAAGTACAGAGATTATATTTGTCCATAAAGTCTATTTTAGAACAAAAATCAAAATTATTCTGTGTACGGTTGTGTAATGTTATTTTATTTGAAGAATTCCTAAGCCAGTTTACATGGTATTTTTAGAAACATAATGTGAAGTGGAGAGAAAAGCAACCTCAACAAATCAACAAACTGAAATAGAAAACTGATTTATGGATATATCAGATTTATGTAGGTTACATGTAACATTGAAGATACAATTTGGCCCGTAAAACTTCTAATATAATCCTTTATATACACACCGAGTTCACCTGTGTAAGACAAGTTCATACACACTTTAAAATATTAACTGCAAATACTTTGTTACAGATATGCTACCTGCCTTTCCTGGAGAATGTACTTTTGACCAAAATGCATGTGGATTCACTCAGCAAAAGAGAAACCGTAGTGGGTGGCATAGAAGAAGAGGTCCAACGCCAACATCTTATACAGGACCAAAAGGAGACCACACTACAGGGGTAGGTGAGTTACAGTTTAAATTATGACTTCAGTTAGAGCCAATGTACCTGGGAGTGAAATTGTATTTCATGCCATTTCTAGCACTGTGTTGCCACATAACATTTGCTGAGTTGAACCCTCACTTTTCCTGCTCTCATGGATTAAATTTGGGATTAAAAACAGGATTGCCTTTTGTTCCAGTTTTTTCCCCCCACACAGGTTTTTTGGTACTTTCTTACATGTGATCTGCGTCCCGGTTTAGTCTTAGCTTTGATACTAGACCAGGAGGAGGGCGGGTGGTATGCTGATGTTTCTGTTATTTTTTTTCCATAGAGACCACCATTTTTTTTAAATTTTCCAGTCTGGGAGCATGCACACATACACACCACGACATAATATTTGTCTGACTGCTGTGCAAAGATGGGGGAGGAGTGTTCCTTAGCAAGAGCAAATGAGGGCACTTAAAAAGGTGCTGCTGGTTTATAATTATGGGGCAGGGGGAGACTAAGGACTGGCTGGCTTGGAGGAGATTCTTTGCTGTTGTTGCTGGTGAGTCAATTCCCCCACCCAGCCTGCAGCTGCTTCCTTCATCCGATGTTAGAGCCTGAGTAAAGGCAAGAGAATGTCAGTGGGGTCCTTCAAACTGTACAACTGCTGGAAGAAAATCCAGATTCTCCAACTCTCATTCTTGCTAAAGCATGGACTGGAGAGAGAGAGCCTTTAAATGAGAGTAAATCAATGGTGCTTACTTCAAGTAGACACATATAGGCTTGCAGTGTGTAATACAGAAATAATGCAGAGAGGCATGCATAAATACGGCAGGGTTAACATGATATTTTAATCTGTGCAAATGCACATATGTAAGTATAAATATAAATAAAATATTTCCTGAAGAAGCACATAGGGAGATTCCTTAAAAAAAATCCCAGGGGCTGGAGCTCATTCTAAAATAATTATTAATGGGTTTATTTTAAATGGTTTTAATTCAATAGCTAGTTTGATTGCATTTTAACAATTTTTTGTATGCTGTTACCTGTCTTTCAATGTGTTTAGAATAAGTTTTGTCAGCTTCTTTGATTCTCAGTTTTTGGGGAAAGGCAAGATATAACAAGATTAAAAAGAAAAAATGAAGAGGAAGCAGTACTAGTGGTACCAGGAGTGGAAAATACACAGCTTCAGCCAATCAAAACAGCCTGAATTATTATGTTCCTGAAATACTTACATCATATCCTTTGAATTAATTGTGAAAACCAGTAGTGGTTTTGAAAATGTGCTTCATTTCCATAGTCTCCCTTCCTTTTGTAAGTAGCAAGTGGTATGATGGTGGGAGAAGGATCATATGTACAATGTGAAATACCTTCTTTGCTTGTAAAGATCAAGCATCAAGGTAGGATAAGGATTGAAACCAAGCAGTAGAACATTGCTATTGACACAAGGAAGTGGGGAGAGAGAACAATCGCTGCAGGTCATGCACACAACAGTTGCTGTGAATTCAGCTTTTACGCCCAGCATGTTTTTCAAACATTTCATCAAATTTAAAAACCAGTTACTTAAAAGTCAGGCTATGTATCCTAATCTATCTGTCAGAGATCAAATTCACTGTAAAATTTTACAAATGTGATGTAACCTGATTACCAATGGAAATAAGTCTATCACTTTAATTTATACGGTCAACCTGCATAAATGCTACATGAATATAGCCTTTTTTTAAGAGTTAGAACACATAAAATGTTGTGCTGTGAAGTCCAAGCAGCATATCCTCCAGCACTGCATAGATGAAAATCAGAATTTGTGGCTCAGCAACATCAGAATTATTATGGCCATTTCCGCACTATCCTGTTATAGCGCTATGATTCCACTTTCAACATCCTGTGGAATCCTGGGGTTTGCAGTTTCGGGAGGGGCTGTCGAGCCCCTCCCGAAACAACAAACCCCAGGATTCCACAGGATGTTGAAAGTGGAATCATAGTGCTATAACAGGCTAGTGTGGAAATGGCCTCCAGTGAGGAAGAACAGCAAGATAGGAAAAGCTGCAGCAATTTGCTTTTGCTTGACTACTAGAAAGGGAAAGATTTTGCCTGCTCCTTTCCTCCCCCCCCCCGCTATGTTAATTGAATACAAACTACTGCTCAGTTTGCAGCAATGGAAGTAAACCAAGAACAAAGAGGGAAACGGGGTCATTTTAAAGGCAGCTGAAAAAGTGGGATGACAGAAGATTAATTGGGTCTGTCCCTGCCAAATCAGAACAGGTGGGGAAGGTATGAAGCAGTAAAAACAATTTTGCTCAGTTGGTGGAGCTTCATGAATTGAATGCTTTTCAGATGGGATATATGAATATAACAGAAACAGCAGTGATAACAATATCCCATCATTGTGAGTGGCAATAACTTTTAATGTCCTAATAAGGAACTACATCTTGCCACTAATAATGAGCAATATTGTATTTTTGAGTATTTGTTGTATAATTCTATTATTCCTTGCTCCTTATACTAAGAAAAATTCTGTCTTCTACCTACAGCTGCCCCAATCAGTCCTGAAAGCAATAGAGTTGACAGCACTCTCAGGAGATTACAAGAGCTCCCAGAATAGCAGGAACAGCTGTTAGATGCTTTGAAGGTTTCTAAAGATGCACAGAATTGCATTAATTACATCTGTTTGAAATGGATTAGAGAAACATTATAGAGAATTTAAAAAAAATCTAAAATCTAAAATGGTGTGGTGGTTTGAATGTTGGACTCCAAGAAACCAGCATTCAAATCACTACTTGGCCACAGAAATTCATTGGGTGACCTTTAGCAAGGCCATTTCCGCACGAGACTGTTATAGCGCTATGATTCCACTTTCAACATCCTATGGAATCCTGGCGTTTGCAGTTTCGGGAGGGACCAGCCGGCCCCTCCTGATGCTGCAAACCCCAGGATTCTATAGGATGTTGAAAGTGGAATCATAGCGTTATAACAGTCCCGTGCAGAAATGGCTCAAGACAACTCTCGCAGCCTCAGAGGAAGGCAAAGGGAAAGCCCCCTCTGATAAAACCATACTAAGAAAATCCCATGATAGGTTTGTTACCCTGATTTATGGGGGTACCTTGTTTCACTCCAAAAATGCAAAGACTGGGGAAATTAGCGGAGCACTGGCTATGGCAGAACGAGAGGCAGGGTAACCCAGCAAGACCTTCCACCTAATTTTTATGGAGTCAGACCAAGCAAAAGCCAGCCAATCATATCAATGAATGAATTTTATTAACAAATATGTTCTCATGCACAAACGCAGTCACTCACTCATGCACACAAGGCCTATTGAGAAGGAGAAGAGGTGAAAGCTTATAGGAGATATAACGGAGAGGGTGTAAGGGCGGTAATACTGCACCTGTCCAGAAGTCTTCAGTCTGGGAAGCAGTGAGAAGGAAGGAGCTCAGCGAAGAGAGGTGGCTGAGGGGAGCACTTGACTAACAGAGCACTGGTCTGCTAGTGTGGCAGGGGAGTTCTCCAAAGAGGGTCTCAAAAAGGGGGACTACTTATAGAGCAGAACATACCTCGGGGGCAGACCTTTTCCCAGGAAGAATGGTCGAAACAGAAGGAGAATATTGCACAATAGCAACTTGATGGCTTGCATGATTGTTTCATGTAAATGGACCTTGCCCTCGTAGGATTTGCCGATGCAAGCATTGCTCAACAGAGGAAAACCCGGTAATCCCCTCAAGTTGGCTTTGTGGCCGAGGACCCTTTGTCTGTGCGGACATGCCTTGCTTGAGGTCTCCTTGGGAAACATGACTGGGGATTTTCCTGGCCTTGAGCTATGTCCAGTTGCTTGACCTATTTTTCTATTCACCCACCCAGGCAACCTCTCTGGCATAGCTGATACATTTTTGATATTAATTTTATATCTCCCTGGGACAGAATCTGCTAATGGGAGTAACAGGTTCACCTTAGAGTCACCATAAGTCAGAAATGACTCAAAGGCACACAGCTGCTTCAGCAACAACAACAACTTTCCTATAGAACAAACGATGTCAGACCATCTTGAGACCCATCTAGTTTCCGTAAGGATGGTGGAAATGATCTGATATTAATGAGCCTACCTTATCCATGACTAATGTACAGTAATTTCTACTGTGGCTTCCCCTTTCCTAAGGCTGTACAACCACATTTTGAAATCAACTAGGTTAGGAATGGAATACCAAATCATGTGGTGAGTAATCCAAGTTTCTGTAACAGTTACATTAAGAAAAATTGACATTAAAAAAACAAAAACAAAATCGCTATCACATCATTTAAATCTGAAATATCTTCATCATTTTGAAATTGGAACAGCAATCAGATTCTTAAAGCTGCAGAAGTGGCATCTGATATTACTTCAGAACTACTTTTAATTGTTTTTATTTCCATTTTTACACTAACTTGAATATTTCTACTAAAGGTAAAAATGGAGACAGAACAATGAGATTCTGTACCTGTTTTTACAGGAGCAGTCTTTTTGCATAGTTGTAATTATGATAGGATCTAATTTGGCAAAAAAGAAACCTAGAAGAATATTATGAGTGTACAAGGAACAGGCACCTATTAGTTGACACTGGCTTCAAGGACAAATCTTGCATATTTTTGCAGCTACAAATAATTCTAGCAGCCATTTTGGATTTTTACATTTCCATTTTGTTACCATTATAGTATCATATGACAATGTTGATTTATATACCAAACCATGTGTTATTTAATGCATTTTGACTATGAGCTTTTATTGTTTGATCACATAATTTGTACAGATCTTGTTTTGTTTCCTGGGATATGTTTCCATAGTTATTTTGTAAGTCCTCTAATCTGACCAGAATGTACAGACAGATGTGAATCATGCTTTATCCAGTTATATATTGCAATTAATAGATTACAGGTTTTCCTCCTAGTCGGTGTATTATAAGGATAGAGTGGAATCTAGTGGTGCTGTAACACTCACAGCAGAGTGTGTTTCTGTGAGCAAGTCAGTTTGTGCATCTAACAGAATCAAGGAGGAGGGATTTTTTTGCAGATATCTACCTGAAGTTGTATTTCTGTGTCCGTTGAAGGACCTTCAAGCACAGTGTAGAATTTGGTTGGGGAGGGGGATTTCGATAAAAATTGGGGGGAAATCTTATCCCAGTCCTTTTTTGTTAATACAGGTTTCTGTCTGCTTGATCAAAAACATTCTGTTCCTCAGCCACTTACAATTTGCTTATTACATTTTTTACAAACATAATCTTTTATTACTGTAAGCAATCTGGAAAATAAATGCTGTTGATAATACTGTCACTGTCACAATGATTGCTTTCACATTAGGCCTTTTCTTTAGAATATCTGTTCCCTGTTTGCTTAAAAAAAAGAATTTAGACAGTGCACTGAGCTTGATTTTTTTCTGCCCCTGATTAAAATGCAGTTGCAGCATCAACCTGTCCAATGGGCCAGTCAGAGTGCTGTCAATACATTTAAGGGCTACTTTGCCTTTAAACAAAAGCCTCGCATCTCCAGATTCACCCTGTCTTGTTTCTTCCCAGGTGTAGTTGTTAAAAGGTTAACAGTAAATTGCTCTTTAATGTCCATTTCTATTGGGGAATGTTTAAATCTCCTTACTATTTTTCTTTTACAGCCAAATACTATAACTTTGTTTTATTTTATTTTAAAAAAGGGAAATGATTAATTAAGACACCACCTTGGCCAGGATAGAAACTAATATAGTTACAGGCCCTTCATCACTAATTCTCCAGCTGTGCTCACCAGGTTTCAACAGCTGAATCTACAAGAACCTTGTTGAATGCAAGTGATTTGCGGGAAGGGTCCTTGGGGACTCACAGTGGGATCTGGGCATTGTTGCATAATACTGTGCTACATGACATGTTGTACAGAGCCACCGTTTTAATTTTTCTTCCAGCTAATTGTAGAAAAGTAATCCCTTAGCAGCTTTAAAGACTTATGGTTTGGATGCAACCGGTACTTTTTTTACTCAACTATGACCAATATAATTCCTTAGGCAAGAGAACTTAGGTTATTGAATATAAAATGTAGCAAGATGAATTATCTTTTAAATTTCTTTTTTCCCCCCTTTTTAAAGGATATTATATGTACATAGAGGCATCTAACATGATCTATGGACAAAAGGCACGGCTGATTTCAAGGTTACTACGACGGACCTTTGGATATCAGTGTCTTATATTTTTTTATCACATGTATGGAGCTGGAACTGGGCTCTTAAATGTTTATGTGAAAAAGCATGGTGCGAAAGAAGAGACACTCATCTGGAGGAGGCGAGGTGAACAAAGCGTCACATGGTTAAGAGGCCTAATAGAATATACCTGTGATAAGTCTCACCAGGTAAACAAATCTTAGAAGAAGGAATTCCCCAATAACAATAATTTAACTTTCTCCAAGCTCAGATGTGTTTATACTTGAAACATAGTTGAACCAGAGACTGAAGCAAGTTCTGTGCAAGAAGGATTATGGGCCCTTGATTTACTTACCTTTCACCCTACAATACACAACAATGAACAAGATTGTTGTCTGTTTTAAATACAGAGCTCAAGACTGCCCTAAAGCCATTGTTCTGCCTCAGACTCATTACTATATGCTTACATTGTACCACCACAGGAATATTTTCACATTGTGCATTTAAGTACTAGTAGCTTAAATGATCCTAAATGATAGTCTCAAATTCTTTTTTGGGGAGGTCTCCAGTTTAAGTAGCATACTGATTTTTTTTTTCTAATTGTCTAAATCTGCAAAGAAATTAAGTCCCAGGTATGGAAAAAATGAATTACATTTTTTTCCAATTTGCTGATCTGAAACACAAGTAAGTTGCGTGGATGGCCAAAGACATAAGTAAAGGGACATGAGAGCTGTCAGTGTCTGAGTCAATCTCACTTGTCGGTATAATGATCATAAAAATAAACCATCCTCTAAACTCATAATCAAAGGTACCACGTACAAATTTAGAGTAAGTCAAACATGGTATCTGTGGGTGTGGAAGAAATGAAGATGCTAAGTGAACTGGTGGCGCAGTGGTTAAATGCCAGTACTGCAAGCCACAAGGTTGTGAGTTCGATCCTGCTGGGCTCCAAGGTTGACTCAGCCTTCCATCCTTCCGCAGGTCGGTAAAATGAGTATCCAGCTTGCTGGGGGCATGTATAGAAAAATGTATCGAAATACATGCTATTTGTAAGTTGTTTGCCGCCTCGATCCATATGGAGAGGTGGGATACAAATAAATAAATAATAATAACAATCCTGTGGCTGCTTTTGTGGGATAAACCTCAAATCCATCATTTGACGAACAGGCTTTCACTCACACAATGGAACTTTCCTTCCTTCCTCTGTAGTTCTCACCATTTTGTTCCAGAAATGCTCCCCAGTTGTGGACCTTGTTGACCATACTGGGGCACAGATAAAGCTATATTAGGATAGCCATCAGGCAATCCTATGGCGATGTATTTTAAATGGAGTATGTCTTCTCACAGGAAAAAAAATCATGAAAACACTGCTTTGGATCCTAGTACCACAGCTGGATGGAAGCTTGTTCTTCCTCCTTTTCTAGCCTTTTTCATCTCCCAAAGATTATTTGGGGAGTTGAGGAACTATTTTGAACAGCATGTGATAGGTTCTAGAAGCTAATGGGAAAGGGGAGAATTACCCAAAATGGGACACAGGCATCTTGTATGAGCAGAATGGTGCTTATGCAAGATGTCTCTGCCTAATTTGGGGCAAAGGACTCCAGCCCCATGTGTCCTGTCCCATACTATTTTGAATGGTTCCCCAGCTCTCCAGACAGGGTCACAGAGCTGGACAGGACTGAAAAATCCCTTGCACGAGCTTTCTACCACTCCCATTGGTTAAGTTCAAAGTTATAATGGCTAAGGAAAGACAGCAGACAATTTCTTCATGTTCTAGTTTTAATAATAGTATTTTTTTGATACACAGATCATATTTGAAGCAGTTCGTGGAGTATCAGTAAGAAGTGACATTGCTATAGATGACATTTTGTTTCAGAGAGGACCTTGTAAAGGTAAATTTAACTTGCTGAAACTTGTTCTTTACCTCATTTTTAGTATGTGACTCACATTATCTATTGAAAAGTATTTTATGGAGTATTTGAACCTCAAATATAAATCACAGAAACAATAAAATGAGACAGCTGCTACTGGCAATTGTGTGTTGATTCTCTGTAGATCTAAACAGATGTTACTGCAATAGCTCTTGCCAATAACAAAAGATTGAATTTTCTTACTAAATATTACCAGCAGTTTAAATTTTACTAGGTCACTCTAAAAGAAAGAGAACTGTACTTCTTAGGTTCCACCCTGCACATACTCAGCTTGCGTTAAAATGAGGGATTAATTATGTATAACATACACAGATTGATTAGATATTTTTCCCTCCTCACACTAGAAATTGGAGAAACCACCTTACAGTCTTCTGGATATTCTGCCGATTTTAATGAAATTGAATACTGAGCCCAGGAGAAGCTGACGAAGCACCACCTTGCTGACCTATAGGACAAACTGCACCACTCCTTCAAGACCCTCACTTTTAAAGGTGTTAAATACTGGACACAAAGGCATGGGAAGAAATCAGCAAAGACTCAGTCTTGGCCTTGCTAATGAAGTTACTGACTCAGGGCTTCCCTCACTTTGTTTTCGTTTTATTTTGTCTTGCATGTGACATCAGTTATTCTAGAGAGTTATTCATTTGCACAGAGTGTGCACTAATGGACTATGCTTTCTGATAAATATTTTTGGGCACATTATGACAGAAGGTAAAATAGACACAATCATTCATTGTGTTAACAAGATCTGCATTCAGTGAATGTCTTGTCTTGAGCAAATAAGGAAAGGATTAATTTTAGAATTTTTAAATAATGAAGGAAATATTTTTGAAACCATAATAGTCTGTAGGTTAACTAAAAATTGTTTCAGCTGTTTGTTCATTTCAAGAATGCTTTAATTGTAATACATTAAGTGTCCCATAAACATGCCCCCCATTTTGCTATTGCTCATCAGCAGTTGTGGAAATAATCCATTTGTCAACTTTGCAGCTAACAGATGATCCTTTATAAGTGTTCTGTAAATTTGTAATTATGATGTAACAACACTGACCAGCATTCTTAACAGCAAGCTCAATTTGGATACATTTTTAATCTTTTTAATATATATCAGGGTTTGAGAGATTTGCACAGAGTGTTTTTTTTATTATCGTTAGCAACAAAATTCGCATTCTGCCAGGAAGTAGGTGCCACATACTTTGTTGCTGAATACTGTATAGATATGTGTGGGTGTGCATTTTGTATATTATGTGTGTGCATGTGCTTTTTTTTACAGTTGCAAACATCTAATAAAAAGTAATTTTAGACAACTTCACTGGCTCCACTTAAAAGTGGCTAAAAATAACATGTCAGCTTTGTTTTGGTGTGTTGTGTACTTTACCTGGAAAAGGTGATCTTGCCACAGTTCCCCATCTTGTGGTAACTTCTTAATCAGACTACTTTAACCATGCTTTTTTAAAAAAGTGCTTAGAAAATACAGTGGAGTCCAGAATATGGAATAAGTTTATAAGTTGTTTGCTGACTTGTAGGTGTATCATTGGCTTGCAGCTGACTTGGTGGTGTAATTCAAGCTGCTGGAATTGATCTTTAAAGACCCAGGAGCACTAAATGCCCCCCCCCACTGACAAGACAACCTCCTCCGAGACACGGGGTCCACAAGGCCTTTTCTGTAGTGGCACTCTTCCCCTCCCATATGTATCTGCATTCTGGCTTTGTCAGCTGGAAAGTAAAGCACCTCAAGACTCTCAGTCACATTGTTATCCTTTCCCCCAGGCTGCTGGTCCACCACATATTGCCCAGACCTATAATTCTGAATGGAAGAGGGTAGGGCAGCTGAAAGTCAGTTGTTTAAAGGTCAGGGGAAAAACCTGCTGTTTGGAAAGCAGGGGATGGGGAAGGCAAGAGGAAACAATCTGAATTGGAAGGAAAGTGAGGAAGGTGGGGAAGTGGGGGAAATGCAGCTGAGAATAGATAGAGAAGTAGTACAGGAATACCCGGCTACACTAAATGAATTCAAGTCTCCAGGCCAGATGAATTGCATCCAAAGATATTCAAAGAACTGGCAGAAGTCATTTCAGAACCACTCGCAATAATCTTTGAGAAGTCTCAGAGAACAGAAGAAGTTCAAGCAGACTGGAGGACAGCAAATGTTGTCCCCATCTTCAAGAAGGGAAAAAAGGAGGACCCAAATAATTACCGCCCAGTCAGCCTGACATCAATACCAAGAAAGATCTTAGAGCAGATCATTACGGTCAGTTTGTAATTACTTAGAAAGCAATGCTGTGATCACAATGTGTCAACATGAGTTTCTCAAAAACAAGTTATGCCAGACTAATCTTATCTCTTTTTATGATAGAGTTACATGCTTGATAGATGAAGGGAATGCTTTGGATGTAGCATATCTTGATTTCAGTAAGGCCTTTGACAAAGTTCCCCATGACATTCTTGCAAAGAAGCTAGTAAAATGTGGGCTGGACAGGGCTAATGTTACCCTGCGGACAGACCCCCATCCTAGGAAATATGATTTTGATATTAAAATGCATCTGAGCCAGAGGTGGCCAGGTTGGTACATAGTCAGGCTCGCAGTCAGATAAAAGATCAAAGACTTGTAACTTCCCCTGGTCACGTCTCCATAGGAAACCTTAGAAAGGCATGTAGGCACAGGTAATAGGCCATTGGCATGACAATACTTTGGGGAGATTGCCTGATTGCTCCCCAGAATGCTTAGAATAAAGCAAGGCATATCAAAGCAAGGTCCAGTTACCTGGTGCAACTATCACGCAGCCATCAGGCAGATATCATACAGCCATCAGGCAGCTATCACACTTCCATCATCCTTCTGCTTCAGCCATTGTTCTTTCCAGGAAGAGGGTCTATCCCCAAGGCATATTTGGCCCTATAACTAGACCCCCTTTTTGACTCCATTTTGGAGTTCTCCCAGACTTGACTGGCAGGCTGTCAGCTGAGGCTCCCCTTAGTCCCTCCAATATGTTGAGTTTTGCTCTTTGCTCATCTTTTTCCTAGCCAAAGACTTCTGGATTGGTACAGTAATACCCTCTCTTCTTGTTCCCTCCACTTGTCCCCTATCCATTTTCATCTCTTTCCATTTCAGTAGTCCTTGTGTGCTTGCATGAGCGTTTGATGCTGAGTGAGCGTGGTTAAACATATTTTCTAATAAAATATCCTGAGTGAACTTGTAGCGTGGTTTTTTCTTGATGTGACTCCATAGACATTGGTTAAAAGATCCTGCTAGGTGTTGCCCTGCCCTCCGCATTGTTAAAAACCAGGGCTCTGCTAATTTCCCCAACTTTGGCATTTTAGAGCAAATCCGGGTGTCCTCCCAGGATTACCCCCAGCAGTCAGGGTAACACTAGTGTTAGGTGGATCTGTAATTGGTTGACTGATGAACCCAAAGGGTGCTCACCAATGGCTGCTTTTCATCTTGGAGAGAAGTGACTAGGGGGGTGCCACAGGATTCTGTTCTGGGCCCAGTGCTATTCAACATCTTCAGTGATTTGGATGAAGGAATAGAGAGCATGCTGATCAAATTTGCAGATAGCACCAAATTGAGAGGGGTTGCTAATATGCCAGAGGACAAGATCAAAATTCAAAATGACCTTGACAGATTGGAGAGCTGGGCCAAAGCTAACAAATTGAATTTCGACAGAGATAAATGTAAGGTTCTGCACTTAGGCAGAAACAAATGGAATGCACAAATATAGGATAGGGGAGACATGGCTGGATAACAGTACATGTGAAAGGGATCTAGGACTCTTGGTAGACCATAAGCTGAACATGAGTCAGCAGTGTGATGTGGCAGCCAAGAAAGCCAACATGATTCTTGGTTGCATCAATAGTATGGTATCTAGATCAAGGAAGATAATGGTATCACTTTATTCTGCTTTGGTTAGACCTCATTTGGAATACTGTGTCCAGTTCTGGGGACCTCAATTCAAGAAGGATATCGACAAGCTGGAACATGTCCAGAGGAGGGTGACCAAAATTATGAAGAGTCCGGAAGCCATGCCCTATGAGGAGTGTCTTAGGGAGTTGGGTATGTTTAGTCTGCAGAAGAAAAGGTTAAGAAGAGACATGATAGCCATGTTTAAATATTTGAAGGGATGTCATTTTGAGGAGGGATCAGGCTTGTTTTCCGCTGCTCCAGAGACTAGGACAAGGAGCAATGGATTCAAGCTGTAGGAAAAGAGATCCCACCTGAACCTCAGGAAGAACTTCCTGACAGCCAGAGCTGTCTGACAGTGGAATATGCTGCCTCAAAGTGTAGTGGAGTCTCCTTCTTTGGAGGTTTTTAAGCAGAGGCTGGATGACCATCTGTTGAGAATACTTTGATGTGTGTTCCTGCATGGCAGGGGGTTGGACTGGATGGCCCCTGGGGTCTCTTCCGATTCTATGAGTTGATTGTCAGAAAGAGAAAGACACAAGGGAGTGATCCTGAAAGAGAGAACTGGGGTTCAAAGGAATGGTTTTGTGAATTGGAAACCAGGCCCCATCTCTCTCTTATACCTTGGATCTTTGTCTTCTAGCCCACAGATGGGTGACTCATGAGCCTCAGCTGCTACCCATGCAGCCATGTGAGTCTTGCTCACTTTCCTCTACTATCTAGCTTATCAGTCTTCAACTGGCCTGATCCAATTCTACTATGAAGAAGGAAACAGTAGCAGGCTTGTTAAGACCCAGGAGACTTTAGCTTCACCTTTCCAGGGTTTTGGTTAGGATCTCTTTTGTGAAAGAAAAATTACTCACCACTGCCACCCACAGCAATCTGGTAGAGGAGGATGTGTGTCTGTTTGTGTGAATGTGTATCTGGGTAAGAAAAGGTATGGGGAAGTATCTCTATATGAGGCCTCGCATGTCTTGGTTCCAACCAGCCCAGTCCACCTGTGTAACCAAAGGATTCCTCAATCACTAATGCCTGGAAAAGGCTGCCTATCCAGCGGAAAACAATTGATTCAATGAAGTGGTTTTGTGTATTGAAGACAAGTCCCTCCTCCCCTGCATCTGTCTTGTATTAAGATTCTTGGCAGGCACTTGGATTCTTGACTCATTAGTTTGCCTTTCTGTGAAATGGGATTTTGTGACTGGCTTAGCCCACATGGTTTCAAATGTACCCAGAGGACCATATATATTGGTTGGGGACCCCTGGGGTAGACAATCTAATGTGTTTTGTTCCCTTTGGAAACTTACAAGACTCTAGTCATTTCAGGTGTGTAAGTTTTAGCCTTGTTCATGTCTTTGCTTTGTTCACTATCCCCTGGGCAGATGGGCATGAACAAAGGTCATCCTTCTCACATGCTGTCCTTACTTTTCTTGTTTTCCATGAGCAGCAACTAAACTGTTGTGCCCAATAACCTTTTGAAAATGACCCCAGATATAAGATGATCAAGAAAGGACCTCTGTGTAGAGGCAGGCCAACGAGTTTAACGAAGGCAACTGTGAGAGCAGGGAAAATGTGCTTGCTTATGACCCTAGCTCCTTACCTTTTGCCCCAAGCTGACTGAACTCCAGGAAGTAGAATGCACACACTATTCAAAACAGAGCAAATCTGGTTCCTGGACTATCAAAATGTAGAACAAATTATGCTATTTCTTAAACAAGTCTCAAAACAGAGAAAGGTTGCTAGATCGGGGACAGGAGTAAGTGGTATGGCAGTGGAGACAGATCAGACCAGTTTTGGAGAAGGGGGAATAGATATTTGTGGCTGTTCCTCCTGATTTACCATCCACTCATCAGATCCTAGGCTGCTCCAGTGGAACTCCCATCAGCTCCAAAAGTGCTGCTGCTTAATGCCAAGTCAGTTAACTAGAAAGAACTCTGATCCAGGATATGATCCATGATGACCAAGATGACCTTGTGTCTGGGACTGAAACCTAGTGGACAGGAGGAGGTGGTGTCAGCTTGACCTTGTTATGTCAACTGGGTTTTCAGGTGCAGCAGCAGGCAAAATCTGATGGGAACAGAGGTGAAGGTACAGTGATCTCTTGTAAGTTCACCCTCACTCCTTGAGGGCAATCTCCAAAGTTTGAGCATTTATAGTTGGTGAAGAGACAGGAGTGAGTTCCTAATGAGGTACCACCCACCCAAATGTGCAGCTGTCTTCCTGTATTCGCTGTTAGAGATGGCCTCAGTGGTGGTGTTGGTCCCTACCAAACCTATTATGCTGGTGCATTTTAACATGCATGCTGAGGCTCTCCTTTAAGGACTAGCTCAAAGCTTCACAGCTTCATTGGCAGCTATGAGTCTGTATCAAACAATCTGGCCTAAGGACATTATCTGTTTTTTGCTTGTTAGGAAGAAGTTAATATATGGTTGAGGATTAAAAGAATTCAATTGTTACAGGCAGATCACTACCTAAAATAAGATTTAGATTTTCTGGTACTCCTCATATTTGCAGAAGGGAACACACGAAAATAGAGATTAATGGATGCAGAATGCTTCTTGGATGGTCTCAGGGATAGTCCAGCCACTATAGTTGGCAGTCCTGAAGACACCCTGGTTGATCTGTGGAATGGAGAGGTGACCTGGGCAGTAGACACAATTACTCCTTAGCATCTTTTAGTTGGATACAGAACAGGGAATCTTTGGTTTTCTCAGGAGTTCAGGGCAATTAAATGCTTTGATAGATGATTACAACAGTGGGGGAAGACTTGGAACCAATCCTAATCAGGCAGAAGTTTAAGGCCTAGTCTGGACTTTAAAGCCCAGTTTAAAGTCTAATCTGCAGCAGTGAGGATGGCGAACAAACAATTCTTTGCTGTCCCTGTTACATTAGGACAATCTTATCCAGCATAGCTTTTTCACATAGTCAACAGACTGCCACATTCTAGACAGTATTTTGTGGAGAAAATAAATCTGTTCTGATGATTTCCACATTGAAGATGAGTCCTGGGGATGTAGCTGAAGGATGTACTCATCCAGTTTTAGTGCATGAGTTTCAATGTATTTAACAGGATAATTTTGACAAAATTGTTTGGTGAAGTGAGCCAAACCACTTGCTTATTAGACATATGTAATCCTACCTTGATTATCTGACCAGCTGGATAGTGGAGATTGTAAATGCTTCTAAAAGGAAGTAGGAGTTGAAGAGACCTGTACTGGACCATACTACCCTAGATAATTATCTGCCAATTTTTAATCTCTCTTTTCTAGGGATAGTTTTAAAGCAAGTGGTGGCAGCATAACTCTGGACTTTCTTGGAAGAAACTGATTATCTGACTCCATTCCAAACTGTGTTGAGGCCTGGGCATGGGACCAAAAGGGCTATGGTCACAATGATTGATGACTTACACAGGAACTGAATAGTAGGGTGCATACTTATTGGTTCATTGGGATCTTTCAGTTGCATTCACCACCAGTAGTCATCGAGTTTTTGAGGGGCCATTTGACTTATATGGGGCTTGTAGGGCACTATTTTGAAGTGGTTCCAGTCCTTCTTGGTTGAACATTCCAAGAGGGTGGTGCTGTGGAACTGTGGTTCAGTCTTCTTGGTTGAACATTCCAAGAGGGTAGTGCTGTGGAACTGTGGTTCAGTCTTTTTGCCATAGTTTGTAGTACTCCGTACTGTCCCATATGCTTTTAACATCTCCATGAAACCACCGGAGGGGGTCATCTGGAGTTTTAGGGTCACATGTCATCAATATACTGATGATATCTAGCTCTCTTTCTTTTTTGCAACTGATGCCAAGTAGGCTATGGAAGTCCTGAACTGATGACTGGATGCAGTGGAGGAACTGATATGGATGAATAAATTGAGGCTCAATCCAAAACAAAGCAGATCTGTTGGTCAATGGGAAAGTTCAACTGAGACTAGGATTATAGCTTGTTCTGGATGAGGCTGGGGGTGTTCTTGGACTCATCATTGCTCATGGAAGACCAGGTGGCTATTGTGGCTACAATTTCTTTGCTGAATTGTAGTTGGTATGCCAGATGCATCATTTCCTAGGGTGAGCAGAAGAGGCCACAATGGTTCATCCCTTCATCACCTCCCAATTAAACTATTGTAATTGATTCTACAGACAGCCAACGCAGTGTAGTGGTTTGACTGTTGGAGACCAGAGTTCAATTCCCCACTAAGCCATGGGAACCCACTGGGTGGCCTTGGGCATGCCACACACTTTCAGCCTCCAAACAAAAACAAAACAAAACCCCATCCTGTGATAGGTTTGCATTAGAGTTGCCATAAGTTGGAAACAACTCAAAGGCACATAACAGCAACACAAGGGCACTGTATATGGGGCTGCTGTTGAAAAGTGTTGGAATGCAACAGCAAACACAAATTTTCACTTCTTCTTCGTGGTCTCTGTGCCTTCATACACTAGGAGCTTTAGCGCCTGCGCGGTAGCGTTCGGAAACTTCTAGAGCTTGTTCGCTTGGCGGGAACCCCTCCCCCACGCCGGTACTGCGCATGCTCCTCCCGCCGAGCAACGGTCTCTCCTCAGTTCTTTCTCGTCCGCCGCCGCGTACGGAAGGTTCTTTAGTTTGTTCCTCTCACGTCGTGCTTGGCTTGCTGTTTTTTCACGGTTTTACGGACTTTCGGACTGTCTTTGACCTCTCTTTCGGACTCCCCCTTCGGTTTTCGTCTTTTTGGATTTCGGAGTTTGGCGTTTCTTCGTCTTATGTCCGCGCTCTTTAAGAAGTGCGTGTCCTGCGGCCGCAAGGTTGCCCTCAACGACAGCCATAAGGAGTGTCTCTTCTGTTTGGGCGAGTCCCACAACATCCGGACTTGCCCAATTTGCAGGGATTTTACTCCCCAAACTCTTCGCAACCGCTCCGCGAGACTCAAATCTTATTGTTGGGAACAGTCTCTGCGGGCGATAGCGAGACCTCCACTTCCAAGATGGCCGACAAGAAGACGACCACGCCATCGACGGTATCGGCGGCTGCCGTTCCGTCCACCTCGTCGGTATCGGACTCGGTACCGGCGAAAACGCCGATCTCGGCGTTACCGAGGATCCCGAAGCTGTCGGCGGCTGCCAAGTCAGCGAAAGGATCCTCGACGGCGAGGAAGGCTGAGGCTCCCCTTACGGAGACGCCTGCAAAAAAGCGCCCTGCTCCGGACGGAGGCAAGGGCAAGGAGAAGGAGAAGAAGAAGAAGAAGAAGGAAAAGAAGCGCTCCCCGGCTGGGGACGCTCAACCTCCTACTCCTCCTCCTACTCAGCAGCCTTCCAAAGGGCGAGGCGAGTCCGTCGACCTCTCGGAGGATGAGATCGAGGACGTTCCCCAACAGCGCCCGGACTCGCCTGTGGCAGACCCTCCAACCCTGGTGGAGGAGCGCCACCGCCCTCTTAGCCGTCGCAGGTCGGCCGACCTGCAGCAGAGAGAGCCCTCTGCTTCTCCGGAGCGGCGTTCGACCTCCTTCAGGTCCCGGTCCCGCTCTTCCGAGCGTCCGGTGGCCTCGCCGCCTCCGAGGAGACAGAGAGGAACAACCTCGCTCGTCTGCCTCCAGATACACCTCGGCGTCCTACGTGGCCAGGTACGCGAGGGAATCTGAATGGAGAGAGCGCCCGGCCTCCTATCGGTCGCATTCGCCATCGTACCGGGATCGGTACCATCGTGGCCCGAGTCGCTGGGAGACCTTCCGGAGGTCCCGGTCACCTCGTCGACAGCGCGAATCGCGCTCGCCTAAGGGGACGAGGCTCGGTACCGTCGACGCCGAAGCCGATCTCCGTCGGACCGCCGCTCCTTCAGCCGCTCTCCCTCCCCTCGATATCATAGGGCGAGGGAGCCTCCACCACGGTATCGGGCGATATCGCCACCTCCTAGGGTCACGGCAACGGCGACGCGCCCTACGGAGTCGGTGGTGACTGAGCGGGCTACGACGACGTCAGCCTGCCAGACTACCCCGGTCACCACCAAGAGGGTGAAGTCAGTGGTCAGCCATCCCAAGCGGGACGCTGCTGCTACCACCGCCCCGGCTGCGGAGAAGCCTAGGAAGGCAACACCTGCGGCGACTACGAAGGAGCCGGAAAGCGAGCGGCGAGAGGACTCACCGAGCTCGGAGTCGTACGACTCGAGTGCGGAGTCTGAGGTGTCTGAGGCGGCCTCCCAGGAGTCTCCTCCGTTGGGATTCGGGGACCCGATCCCAGATTCTGCTCCAGAGGACGTCCACCAGTTCTCTGCGATGCTGCTCCGCATGGCCACTACCCTCGGCCTTAAGATCGCCGATGCGGAGCCGGAGGATGACGATCCAGCCTTCTCCGTTTTCGAGGAGAAGCGACCTTCCACGGCCCCGCTGCCTCTCCTGCCCCGGGTATCCAGACTGGTGAAGGCCGCCTGGGATAGACCGGCCTCGGCTCAGCCGATACCGCAGCGGTTAGAACACCTCTACAGGGTGCAGAAGGATAACGCCGGTTATCTATTTAATCACCCTGCACCGAACTCTGTGGTCGTCGAGTCCGCGCAGACGAAGGGCTCCGGCAGGCAACACACCACCCCGCCGGACAAAGAGGGCAGGAGTTGGACGCCTACGCAAGGAGGTTCTATTCAGCTGCCTCCTTGCAGATCAGGCTGTCCAACACTCAGGCTTGCCTCGCGGCATACCTGAAGAAAGTGCTCGATCGCCTGCAACCGGCGATGGAAGCGGTACCGGAGGACATCCGCCAAGCCTCCTCCGTGATCTTCAATGAGGCTATCTCCATCGCTCGGCACCAGATGGCCTCCTCCCGGCACGCAGTGGAGATCGCCTCCCGGGTCATGGCGGGATCCGTCGGCCTCCGCCGCCATGCTTGGCTGCGACCGGCCGACATCCAGGAGGACACCAGAAGGAGGATTGAAGATCTCCCCTTCGACGGTGAAGGCCTATTCAATTCGTCCACAGACGAAGCTTTGGACAATCTCGTCAAGGCGAGACTGACCGCAAAAAAGATCGGGCTGCAGCCGGCCACGCAGGCCCGCAGGGCCTCCACCTTCCGCCCATCCTGGCGATGATCTTCCACCTCGTCGTTCCAGCGTTCGGCCCAGTCTGGACAGTCGAGACCGTCCTCCGGCTCATCGGCCAGACGCACGATTAGGCGGCGCCCGGCTTCGTCGAAGAAGTCCTCCTCCGAGACAAAGTCTCGGTTTTGACGTGCCTGGCAGGACCCACCAATACCCACTCTTCAGCCTACCATCAGCGCTCGGAGACCGACCGACTCTCGCTCGACACCTAGCGGAGTGGCAGTATGTCACTACGGACTCTTGGGTGCTTTCCATCGTCCGTCTTGGCTACGCCATCGAGTTTCTCGATATTCCTCCTCGCGGCGTTTACTACTCCACGCCGTCGAGTCCGGCCCTCCTGGAAGAGATCCAATCCCTCCTCCAGAAAGGGGCGATCGAGCGGCTCCCGCAAGAGGCCAAGACCACCGGCTTCTTCTCCAGGTACTTCACGGTACCGAAAGCCGACGGTACCCTCCGGCCGATCCTAGACCTCAGAGGGGTGAACTACTACATCCGCCCCAAAAGGTTCAAGATGGTCACGATACCGTCGATCCTACCCTTCCTACATCGAGGGGACTGGTTCGCCTCCATCGATCTCCGAGACGCATACTTCCATATCGCCATTCGCCCGCAGCACAGACGGTACCTCCGCTTCGCAGTCGACGACACCTGTTACCAGTACAAGGTGCTGCCGTTCGGACTCTCGACTGCCCCAAGGGTCTTCACCAAGTGCATGGCCCCGGTGGTATCCTACCTGCGGACGAAGGGCGCTTCCGTCTTCCCCTACCTCGACGATTGGCTGTTGGTGGCGTCCTGCAAACAGAGACTTACCACGACGTCCACATGACGTTGTCACTCCTGACCCGCCTTGGTCTACGAGTGAATCCGAAGAAGTCCCACCTCGAGCCGGCGAGGATCTTGGACTTCATCGGGGCGACGCTCGACTCGACCTCCGCCAGGGCGTCCTTACCAGAGTCTCGAGCACGAACCTTGATCCGGGCCGCCGCTCACGCTCGTACGGCCCCGACGTTATCTGCGAGAAGCGTCCAGCAGCTCTTGGGCTACATGGCTGCGACGACCGCTGTGACATATCTCGCCAGGCTGAGAGCAAGACCTCTTCAACACTGGTTCGTCCGCATATTCGACCCCCTGCGAGACGAACAGACACTCCGACTGCAGCTGCCGGGAGGCGTCCGCTCATCCCTCCGATGGTGGCAGTCGCGATGCAATCTCATGTCAGGGATGCCTTTCCAACAGCCGACACCGAAGGTGACGGTAACGACCGACGCCTCCCTGTATGGATGGGGTGCCCACTGCGGCGATCTCAGAGTCCGCGACAGATGGACCGACGACGAGACCGCTCTCCATATCAACGCGCTGGAGCTGCTCGCCGTCTGGAAAGCCCTACGGGCGTTCCGCCATGCCGTGGCGGGGCGCACGGTCCTGATTCTGACGGACAACACCACCGCCGTCTGCTACATCAACAGACAAGGTGGGACTCATTCCACGACCCTGCTCGACATCGCGCTCGACCTGTGGGAATGGTGCATTCGCCTGCACACGCATCCCGTGGCGGTTCACCTGGCCGGGCAGGAGAACACCACGGCAGCGCCCTCAGCAGGGACACCTCATCCCATCACGAATGGTCTCTCTCCGGAGAGGCGTTCAGACTGATTCGGGACCGCTGGGGCGAACCATCGATCGACCTCTTCGCGACCAGGGAAAACGCGAAGTGTCGCCGATTCTGTTCCAGAGCGGGCCACGATCGTGCCTCCATCGGGGACGCTTTCCAGTTTCCGTGGACCGGGGAACTCCTCTACGCGTTCCCGCCGTTCCCGCTGCTCGGCCGGACGATATCGAAGATCCTCGCCGACCGAGCCGACGCGATCCTGGTAGCCCCGTACTGGCCGAGGCAACATTGGTTCACACCCCTGCTACAAGCCGCGCGAGACGACCTGCTCCGGTTGCCACCGACACCGGACCTGCTCTCCCACTCCGGCGGCCGAGTCCTCCATCCGGACCTGCCACGCCTGGCCCTCCATGCCTGGAGGATATCGCACTAGACGATCCCGTGCTCGGTACCGTCCTCGTCGCGGCCAGGAAGGAATCCACCCGTCGCAACTATCAATACAAGTGGCGACGCTTCCTGACCTTCGCTAACGAGAGGAGTGAGCCGGTATCGCCCGCGGGGCTCTCGACCGTCCTGCACTTCCTCCTGCACCTCCGGCAACAGGGCCTGGCGTTTCCATCCCTGAAGGTGTATCTCTCCGCGATCGTGGCATACCAACCGCCACGATCTGCTGCCTCGGCCTTCTTCAGGAACGATACCGTTAAGCGGTTCCTGAAAGGACTTCATCATCTCTACCCGCCGGTATCGCCGCCGCTACCGCCGTGGTCCCTCTCGCTGGTGCTCTCGCAGCTGACGAAGCTGCCCTTCGAGCCAATGGCGACCTCGGATGACAGGCTCCTGACAATGAAAACTGCCTTCCTGGTAGCGGTGACCTCAGCGAGGCGAGCGGGTGAGATCACAGCTCTTCGTTCCGATGAGCCCTTCACGGTCTTCCACAGGGACAAGGTGGTCCTGAGACCTGACATCTCGTTCCTGCCAAAGGTGGTGTCCAGTTTCCATCTCAACCAGGACATCATCCTGCCTGCCTTCTTCCCGAACCCGACGACACCGTTGGAGCGGTCCCTCCACTCCCTGGACGTGCGTCGGGCATTGGCTTTCTACAAGGACAGGACTGCTTCCTTCCGACAGACGCCGCATCTCTTTGTTTGCTATGGGCGACGTCGGAAGGGCCTAAAAGTGTCCACCCAGCGCTTCTCCAAGTGGGTGGTGAGGACTATTGAACTGGCGTATGAGCTCGCGAGGAAGCCTCCGCCAGTCCTGCTTCGAGCCCACTCCACCAGAGCTGTGGCTACTTCTGCGGCCCTCCTGCGAGGAGTTGACCTGCATGAACTCTGCCGTGTGGCGACCTGGTCCCAACCATCGACCTTCGTGCGCCACTACAGGCTCGACTGCCGGTCGCGCAGAGATGCCCGGTTTGGACGTGAGGTGTTGGCTTCCGTGCTGTAGGACCTGACCCGCCGTCCGACCGGTAAGCTACACAGTCTCCTAGTGTATGAAGGCACAGAGACCACGAAGAAGAAGAACAGGTTGCTTACCTGTAACTGTGGTTCTTCGAGTGGTCATCTGTGCCATCATCACACCCGCCCTTCCTCCCCTCTTTCTCAGGTCCCTGTAGGTTCTACGGCGGACGACAGAACTGAGGAGAGACCGTTGCTCGGCGGGAGGAGCATGCGCAGTACCGGCGTGGGGGAGGGGTTCCCGCCAAGCGAACAAGCTCTAGAAGTTTCCGAACGCTACCGCGCAGGCGCTAAAGCTCCTAGTGTATGATGGCACAGATGACCACTCGAAGAACCACAGTTACAGGTAAGCAACCTGTTCTTTTACATTATTACGCATGTGCTTACAGACCACGCGTCACTGGTATTGTCCTAAGTGATGGGCTTTCAATTGGTTTCTGAATGTAATTCAAGGTTGCTGGTTTTGTGTACAAAGCCCTAAATGGCTTGAGAAAAATTGCCTTCCCCTATATAAGCCTGTTTGAAACCTGAGCTCCTTAGTGGCAGCCACTTGCTTTTCTGACCACCAAGATGCTGAACTGGTTAAGTACACATGACATGGCTTTCTCTGTAGCAGCTCATCTGTGGCCCCCTAGCTGAAAGGAAGTCAAGCTGGCTTCATCCTACTTAGCTTCTGATAGGCAACAAAACTCCATTATGTGATATGCTCTTTTGTCCTTGAAACTTGGAACAGTTTCTCTGGATGTTTTAATTGTGTGAATATTTTTTTAAAAACCTTCTTGGTAAGACACTACTTTGGTCTGTTTTTCAATTACGTTCTTATTTGTTTATTCTTAATCCTTTAAATAATGTCTTTACCTATTGTACATTTTCTCTGGTGGCCTGGAAGGCTGAGACATGATAAATAAATAACTTTAAATATACAAATACATATTTAAAAATATATGCCAAAGGCCAGTGCCAGAAGTCAGCATAATTGGGCATCTCTTGAGAGCCATTCATTGGTAAGAGTCTGCTTCTGACTACCAAGGCCCCCTGCATCTGTTACCATTGCCAGCTGCTCACCCATTCTGTTCTCCAGGCAAGAGGGAAAATGCCAGCAAGCAAGGGAGATGAGCAGAAGGAAAGGGAGCTGCCACTGCTTCCTCATTTGTCTGTCTTTTTCTCTGGATAGTAGTTCGTACTGGGCCCAGAAATAAAAGACAGCAAGTGAACAATGGCAGGGAGGAGGTGAGATACACTGAGGGCATTTTGTGTGTCACTGCCCCCACCCCACAACTGCGTGGAAGAACAGTGGACTGTAGCCTATGCTGGGGATTTACACTTAAGCATTAGGAGAAGGTTCTCCCACTTCGTGTCTTCCTGCACCAAAAGTGGGATCCAGTATATACAACTATTACCACTCCAAATTCATCCAGACTTATCCATTTGCTATCAAGCAGGGGTGGAAAATGTGTAGCTCTGCAAGTGTTATCAGTCCACAACTCCCAGCAGTCATATCCAGCACAGCTAATGGTGAACAATGCTAGGAGCTGTGACTCAATAAGGTCTGGAGTGCCACACAATTCTTACCCTTGCTATTAGGGGAAGAGAGAGAAAGAAGTGGCTGCACTAATGCAACATGTAGATATAATATGAGGTGTTGTTGTTGGTGCTTTCTTTTTGCTTTTATCACCTTCTGTCCAGCATAAGTTTCTCACAGCAAGCCCAGCTCTGCTGCACAGAGCTGTCAAACAATTTTCATTTTTTTTTACATATTTATTGCTTGTTTTTATGGCCTTTCTCCCAAAATACTCAAGGCACTTTATAATTTTTAAAAAATGAAAATCTAGAGCTTAGAAAAATTACTTTCTTGAACAAAACCTTTTAGAATCACCCAGCTGGCATGGTAACATTTCCAAGCTTTGCAAAAAACAGTATCTATACCCTAGCCAAGCCAACTTGTAGTGGACTTCATCCAAGCTGCTAGTTGTCTTTTTGGGAGCTGAAGATATTAGCAACTCAGCCTGGGTTTCTCCTTTTCGTTCAGCTGTTCACTGGTTTGGGGAAGCCACAATGGTCATGTTCCAGCAACAGTTCAGTTGTTTCTGTCTTATATTGCCTGGTTCATGACCAATGGAGGGATACCAAGAAACATTTATCAAGGAGGAACGTACAGCAAGTATGCATGTAATTGGTTGGTATGCTGGTTGTGTCATCCTGCACAGAGGATTTTGGGATAAATCACAAGCAAATGTGTGATAGCATGGCTCTGGCTCTCACATTCAGTGCCAGCATAGCTGCTCTAAAAACTATAAGTTTTTTCCATTAACATACAAAGCTTGTTTCTGAAGCAGCAAAGAAAAGATGTAATGAATTATTTCTGCAGACATTCTCAGTACAACAGCCTTTTCCCTATTTGTATTTCATGCTATCCTCACAGTAACCTTGCAAGGAAAATGCAGATTGCCCAAACTACATACTCAGTACCAATGCTACATACTCACACTACCATATCTATTGTTCATAGCCAAGCCTTCAGATACAACTGTATTTGCTCAGGTCCACAAGAGAGAGACTCAAACCTCCTGGATTTACAGCAGGCATTTCTTAAACCACTATACTTCCTAAGGAAGTGAAGAAAGAAATTGGCAAGGCAAGATTAATATTGAGGAACCATTTACCATAAGACAGAGCAAAAACGTACAGTAAAATGACAGAACACCTCTAGTGGTCACCTAGGGTCCCCAGCTGAGACCATTCAAACACTTCTCAAAGGAGCTACAGCCCTCTTGCAAACTCTGGAAAGCAGACCTTCATTGGCCTAGAGACAACTTCCAA
This sequence comes from Ctenosaura bakeri, assembly GCA_948474755.1. NCBI lineage: Eukaryota > Metazoa > Chordata > Lepidosauria > Squamata > Iguanidae > Ctenosaura > Ctenosaura bakeri. The sequence continues at coordinate 830,260 of CAOLHI010000632.1, read as the reverse complement.
ATCTTAAACAGCTACTCAATTATAACACGATACGTAATGTGGATGTTAATAGATTTTTGGTAAGCAGATTTATTGTTTTCACACATCAACACTAACTGACTACTGTAAAGATCGGCAATACCTGTATTGCATGTATGCCATCCTTTGAAAATTTAGTGCCAGGATCATGATTTGCATCTTTCTGGTTCCTATTACATTCCATCCCATTCCCACAGCTAAATACCCTTTATACTGTACATACACATTTATTATCACTCTGCACTGCACCCAAAGAAGTGGGTTTATATCCACAAAAGCTCAGGTGAAAATAAAAAACAGATAATCTTAAAAGTCCTGACACATTTCTTTCTCTCTCCCCCTCCTTTTTATATATACTCAGTGTGTCGCTTAGTTTCTTGGTCAAGTAGCACAAGCATATGTATGATTCTTTTTCATATTCCAGTCTAGCCATTTAACTCCTGTTCTTCTTTGCAATATTCTATTTCTTTTGCTATCATCCCTCATGGCAATATAAATACTTCCTTAAATTAAGTCCATTTATATTTCTTATATCAGTCCCTGAGGGTTGATAATACATCTCACTCTGTCTTTTTCTTGTGATTGGATCTTTTAAACGAAGTCCTAAATGTCTTGTAATATATTTGTAAAAGACAGCCAGTGTGATGTAGTGGTTTGAGCATTAGACTATAGCCCTTTTTGCACGGGCCTTCTGTCGCGCGACAGCCCCGTGAGCCTCACGGGAGTGGGAGCGTTGCTCCGCACGACGCACTCCCACTTCCGCCGGGCTCACGGGGCTGAAGCAACGCGATTGCGGGTTTTTTGATTTTCGCTTCAAAGCAAAAATCACCCGCGCTTGTGCAACGCTCCCGGCGCCCGCGCGCACTTACCTCCTGTGCGGAGCGTCGGGGAGGCGGCCGGGTCACGCTTCCTTCCCTCTGTCCCTGTGGAAGGAAGGGGCAGGGCGGGGCGCTAGCGCGACGGATGCGACAGCCTCCTGCTTCGCACGCGCGCGCAGGGGGGACAGGACAGGCTCCTTTCTCGCGCGTGCGGGGGGGACGGACGGGACAGGCTCCTGATTCGCCCGGGGGGGAGGGCGGCTCACATGACGCTGTTGCTTCCCCCTCATTCCTTCGCCTGCGGAAGGAAGGAGGGGGAAGCGGCAGCCTCCTGGAGAAGGCTTCTTGCGCGAGCCGCCCTCCCCCGCTCGTGCTAGAAGCCTTAATGCGAAAAGGATGTATGATTCTGGAGATCAGGGTTTGAATTCCCAGTCAGTCATGGAAACCCACTAGGTGATCTTGATTCTGGGTTGGAAAATGGTAAAGACTGGTAAAGCACCAAGGCTTACCTAATGTTTATTACAAATGCTTTGTGGAAAAGTTTTTATTATCTTTACAGAAAACTCTAAATTAAATCTTACAGAATGGAAAGATTCCAGAAACATGGAAGGAAGGAACTATAGTCCTAATTCTGAAGGAGGTCAAGATTTAACAATGACAAAGAATTATAGATCTATCTCATTACTGAATAATGACTATAACATTCTTATTCATAGAGACCAATGTAAGGTTGTTGTTTTTTAACCAAAAAGACAGCTACGAGTAGAACTAGATATACTTTGGGTATTCTTGAATATTACAAAAGAAACAATGAGAAACAAGTGGTATTTCTTTTTTCTGATGTTAAAAAAATTTGATAACTTGAACTGTTTTTTGCTTTATTCAGAGTCTTAGAAAAGATGAGTTTCATTGACAATTTAATTACTTGGATTAATGAAATTTATGACACAGAGAAGGAACAAATTTTGGTCAATGGTGAGTTAACAAAACTATGCAACATACAAAAAGGCACAAGACAAGGGTGTTCACAAATCAGAAACTGAGGTGCAGTTATTTACAGCTGATGAATATTTGATTAGTAAGATATATGAACTTTTGTTAAAAATGGAGTTGGGACTTCCTGTGGCTATGGCAAGGTGACAGGCTGCTTGCCATCAAGCTGGTGCCAAGCAGCTACCTAATCAAGGTTGGGACCCTGCTATCCTTTTTCAATTGGCAGGGACATTGGCCCTTGGGAAGAGGGGACTTGGAGAGGCTTGGAGGGGCTCATCAGGGACCCAATTCCAGCTGCCAGTGCCAGAGAAGAGTAGAGAAGATGCCAGGACACCAACAGCACTGATGGAGGTCATGGAGCTGCCATTGCTTGAATTAGCCAAACCTTGTTGCCACTTTTTAAAATTAAAACCACTCTATACAGAAGAAACAATGAGAAAAAATATGATCAAAGAGTTTGAAATTTACCTTACGTTACGATCTTAGGATAACTTTTATAAAATGATTCTCTGTTGGTATCTGACTCCAGAAAAATTGGCCAGAATGCATAAAGGTGCTTCTAATGTATGCTGGAAATGTGAGCAACAAGTAGGGACATTCTGTTATATGTGGTGGACTTGTAAGAAGGCTAAATAATTTTAGAAACAAATATATAGCCTGGTTCAGAAGATTTTGAAAGTTAAGATTCTGCTGAAACCTGACTGTATTTATTGGGATTATTTGATGATCAAATGGAGAAGAGATAAGGAAGATATGTGACTATGGCAGCAAGATCAATGTATGTACAGAGCTGAAAAAATACCATAATTCCAGTGAACAAAGACTGGTTATTGAAATTGCCTGATTTAGCTGAGATGGACAAACTATCAATATTGATTAGACAAAAATAATTGGCATCATTTTTGAAAGACTGGGATCTTCTCATTTTGTTTTGGAAGAAAAATGAAAACAAAACATTAACTGTGGGTTTTGATAATTAATAGGTTTGGTTAAATTAAAGAAGTGCATGAATAGTATATGACCAAAGAAATTATCTTATGTAGTAAAATGTATAACCATTGTTAGGAAAGGTGGAAGTCAATTTTAACCCTTTTGTCTTTATCTGTTGTTTCCTTCCTTTTTTTCCCTTTTTGTTTTTCCTTTCTTTTGGAGGAACAGAGCAAGCCACGCCAAAATGGGGCTTACCTTGTTCCGTTGCCGCACGGAGCAGCGCATTTTGCTGCTCTACACGCAGCAGCATCCTGCAGTGTCCTCGGCGCCCGGCAGCGCCCAAAATGCCGGATTTTGACTGGCAGAGCCTCTCCACCAATCGGAGAAGCTCGCCAGCCGGAAATCCCGCCCCCTGCCCTATCTGCAGGGACGCCCTTTCTCATGTTCGTAAATCCATATGGGCGCTGCGACGGGGCTGGACGCCCCGTGCCTTTGAAAAACCACATAAAATGTGGTTTTTCAAAAGCACGCAGCGCTGCCACTTGCGGGCGCCCGACTGCAAATTGGCGTGTGGATTTACTCGCGAGTCATCCACCCCAATTCGTGTAACGGTGTAGACGACCTCCGTGGAGGTTGATCTACACCGTTTTTTTAACCTCATGTGAAAGGGGCCTTTGTTCTCTTTTTGTATTGAAACAGTTCATATAAACACCCACCGACATACCACATGTGAAAGAAACCCACAGGGTGATCTTGGGTAAGTCACACAATTTCACCCTCAGAGGAGGGCAAAGGCAAACCCCCTCTGAACATCTTGCCAAGAAAACCCCATGATAGGTTCACCTTAGGGTTGCCATAAGTCTGAAATAATGTGAAACCACCCAACAGCATATCTGTAAAACACTCTGTCTCATCAGGAACTAATTAGAATACCATGGTGCCATCTGGTGGAGACGCAAAGGATATCTACACACTCAACTAAGGAGGTTTTCTGCTGAGGTACAGTAATTGTTCTTCATCCCTCAAATAATTTTACAGGGAGCTCTGACACTGTAGCCTTCCATCTTAAAGGCTTTTGGGTTTTTCCACTATTTATTTTGTCTATTTTCTTCACATAGAAAATTCATTAAGATGAAAAGGCAGAATAGCTCCATCCTGATGCTTTTCAGCTAAGGTAGCTCTAGAAGCCATTTTTCTGGAAGCACACAAAATGTGCAACTGAAGTTCAATTGAATCTGAAACTGTTACAACCATAGCTCTTTCCGCACCACTATGGCCCTTTCTGCACGAGGCGCGTGAAGCGGTTCATGCTGTTTTTTACCGTGTCTTATCAGATCCAAATAATGCGGGCTTTCCCTCATTTGCTTCCGCACAGCTCCTTTGTATGTTTCCTTTTGATTTGGAAGAGTGTGAGTTCATGCATCCGCACTACTTCGGCAGTGACCACTCCCACTACTCCCCTCACCTCACCCCGGCAGCTGTGATTGACTTTTTTTCTCTTTTGGGTTGGTACCTTTGTCTGTAACTATGTGGGTATGTATTTGCCACTGTTTAAGAGGCACCCCCCCCAATGCCTTCTGAAAATGGGGTGCGAATATGGTAACTCCCCCCACCCAGGCAGATCACCTGGCAGAGCAAAGTTGGGGGAGCGATCTTGCTCCCCTGCTCATCTCTGCCCTGCTGCTGACACGATCCTTCCCCAGAGAGGAATGGGGGAAGGAACTTCTTACACGCACACACACATGCACACACACACACTCCCTCCCTCCCCTTCCAACCTTGGCAGGAAAGTTTCCTCCCGAGGAGGAGAGGAATGGGGGAAGGAGCTTCTTTTACACGCACGCACACACACACACACAGCCTCTTCTTTCTGCCTGGGCAGGGAGGTTCCCCCTACTCAAGCCCATAGGACAGGAACCGGGAACAGAGTATTTTTTCCTAAATAACATAGTCCGAAAATAGGGTGCTCTTATAAGGCAGTGTGTCTAATGCCAGCAAGTATGGTAAAACATTTGCAAAATAGAAAACAGCTCTCTCCTTTGAACATGCCTCTGCTGTGTTTTGTCCGGTTACTCCATTTTCTGAAGTTTGCTAAACAAAACAAAAAATGGTGCCTGCCTGTCCTTTGGTGGGCAGGGATAGCTGGAGAAGGTGAGTACGCCCACAGCCCACCCCCCGCTGCCCACCAATTCACACTGGTGTGAATGTGCGTATCTACACCACTGTGAAAGTCCAAATCTGCTCGATTTTAAAAATTGTTTTGGATTTTTTCCGGTTTTCAAATAGTGTGCTTTCAAATAGCGCGCCACATTGGGGGTGCATTAACTTGGGATTACGTGTGGAACAATGGCAAATAAAGCTAACCTAGTTCGCTCTCATGTGCAGAACAGCTCCATGCCAAAACACATTGACCCACGTTAATAACCTTGTGCGGAAAGCGCCACTGTTATAGTTCTATTGTTCCACTTTCAAGATCCTGGGGTTTGCAGTTTAGGGAGGGGCATTTTGAATTCTCAGCCAGAGAGCGCTTTGGCCTCAGGAAACTACAAACCCCAGAATTCCACAGGATATTGAAAGTGGAATAATAGCACTATAACAGTGTAGTGTAGAAATAGCCTGTCAGACTTTGGGTAAGTGAAAGGAAGGTGAATAGACTGTAAGGGGAGAGCAAAAGCAAAAGATATTAGCAGAGAACACAACATGACCCTATTGAAGCAAGCAAGAAAAGAAAAATGAGAGGAAAGAACAGACAAGCCATGGGAAGTGAGAAATAGTGGATGGTAAGAATTGAAATGAGAAGAAAGGAAGGAACTTTTAATGATACACATAGCTGTAAAATTCATAGAGCCCGCCTGTCCATTAAAGAGAGAAAGATGGTCACTTCAAGCAGAGGAGCACCAGACTCTGCAAAAACTGTGCCATGCCTGGGCCTCTGCTGCCTCTCTTCTTGCAGTTGCAGTTCCCTTCCTCTCCTTTTCCTCACCTTGTGCCACCACATCCTCTCCCTGATGCCACACCTCTTCTTCTCCCTCCCCATCCTGCCTCACTTCATACTGATACCTGCCTGCAGTCTATATAGCTAATGTCACCTGTACAAAACAGTGAATGCTGCTTTAAACAGAAGGCAAGCAGGGGGAGAAGGAGACAGAGTCAAGGTGCTGGAATAGGGAGCTTTAAAAGATGGTCGTGATGGAGGGGTGGCAAATCTATTCCTTCTGTCTCATGTCAGTAATAGATAACTGACAGTTGCCACACAATTATGCTTTAATGCTGAGCTTATTGCTTAATAGGTTTTGTTAACTATTTAAATCCATTGTATACCAAAATTATGTTCAAGAACCCTTAGTTTAAACTTTGACTTTCTGTTTACTGAACTTTTGGCACCCACAATGCTCAGTTACAGATAAAGAGAGGAAACTGACAATGAATCAGTAAATGAGTGCTGTGGATATAAAAATGTCAGTAAACAGGTTAGCATTATTGAAAATCTGTACTATCTCTCTCATGCTAGCTGTCACAGGACTAGTTGAATAAAACAGTTCTTCATGGAGAGGGTTAATTGTGATTTGAGTTTGCATGGGGAGCAGGCATCTACCTACATACTCTCATTAAATGAGAAAGAAAACCACATGGAGAGTGAAGTGGTGCTCAGATTAAAATGTATATATAGCATATTTTAGAGATCCAGCATGGCGTAGTGGTTTGAGTGTTGTAACATGCCCCTGGAGACCAGGGTTCAACTCCCTGCTTGGCCATGGAAACCCACGGGATGATGTTGGGCATATTGCTCACTCTCAGCCCCAGAAAACTGCATGTAACCTAAGGTCGACATGACAGGTTCACCTTAGGGTCACTTAGGGTCAAGTTGGAAATGAGTTGAAGGCACCCAACAACAGCAGCAGCATATATTGAGAGCTCGAATTTGAAGGTTTGAATCCCCCTTTGGCCATGAAAACCCACTGGGTGACCTTAGGCAGGTCATACTCTTTCCGCCTCAGAGGAAGGCAAGGGCAGACCCCCTCTGAACAAATTCTGCCAAGAAAACCCTGTAATCAGTTTGCCTTAGGGTTTCCCTAAGTCAAAAATGATTTGAAAGCAAAAAGCAACAATGGCATATTTTACCCAGCAGGGATGTAATGTACTTTGTCACAGGTTCCCTCTGCTAGGGACAGAGTTGGGTTTTGTGTAATGATTCAACACTATTTTTGTTCTATGTAAAGGTTAGATGGTGAACATCAAGGAAGATGCTCATAGGTACTTCCAGAAGGCTTAACTTGAGCCGTACTTCAGTTCACTAGTTACTTTCACCTGTCTTGAAATTCCACAAGTTAAACACTGGTGTAGGTACAGAAATGGAAATCAAACCACTGTGTATTAATTTAAGCTAAGTTCACTACTTTCATACAGCAAGAATACCGTTGTTCCGCTGGTGGTGGTGTGCCTTCAAGTCATTTCCGATGAGGCGAACTTATCACAGGGTTTTCTTGGTGAGATTTGTTTAGAGGGAGTTTGCCTTTGCATTCGTCTGAGGCTGAGAGAGTGTGACCTGCCCAAGGTCACCCAATGAGTTTCCATGGCTGGGCAGTGATTCAAAGCCTGGTCTCCAGAGTCCAATGTTCAAACCACATCACACCGGCTCTTGTTATACTGTACTCTTGTGCAATGGTTTTGTAGCAAGGGTTACTGGAATAATAGCACTGAATCCAACTTGTGCGAGTCATGCGCATCTCACAAAAAGAAATGTCAGATTAGTATTAATGGTGATGAATTTGCTCTGCTGATTTTGGTGAAATTTACAGTCTGATTCCTATGGATAATTGCCTCATAATGGTCAGCCTGGTCTAGCAGTTACAGTAGAAAACTAAGGCTCAGGAGGAGCCAAGTTTACAGCTCTTTTCACCTACCAATCTCCCTGGGTCACTGTGGGATAAACGGTTGTGCCTCACACTAATTTACTTCACAAGGGCCATTTCCGCACTAGACTGCTATAGCGCTACGAGTCCATTTTCAACATCCTATGGAATCCCGGGGTTTGCAGTTTTGGGAGGGGCTGCCTGGGAGGAACCAGGTACCACTTTTACCTTGGCGAAGTGGGGGGGAAATATTAGAAAAATGATTCCATGGCTTTGGGGCAACTGAAGAGCTCCGACACGCAAAACCACAAAGTACTGTATCATCAAAAAGCAATGCTTCCCCTCATATCAGGAACACCGTTCCTTTTTTACTAGGGCTATTTCCGCACTACAGTGTTATAGTGCTTTTATTCCACTTTCAACCTCCTATGAAATCCTGGGGTTTGCAGTTTAGGGAGGGGCATTTAGGATTTTCAGCCAGAGAGCTTTTTGGCCTCAGTAAACTACAAACCCCAGAATTCCCCAGGATGTTGGAAGTGGAATAATAGCACTATAACAATGTAGTGCAGAAATGGCCTAGGATGATCATGTCACAAGTATCCATTCAACCAGATTACAAATTGCAGATTACAAACTACTGTGCTACAGAGGCTTTTCACTGAGCCTATTTTCTGCATAAACCAGGAAGATCTATAATAATAATAATAAAAATAATAATAAAATTTATTTTTATCCCGTCTCTCCCAATGGATCCAGGCAGCATTACAGCAATATATAAAATACATTAAAACATTAAAATGTACCCCATCCTCCCCACCCACCCACCCTTCTAACCCTCTAAAACATATTAACTATTAAAAACAAATTAAGAGCAAGATTAAAAACAAGAGGACAGTTGATGAGAGGCGGTGGAACACTAGTCTGGGAAGGCCTGTCGGAAGAGGACAGTCTTGACTGCCTTTTGAAAGCACACATAGGACAACCTGGTGGGGGGACGGAGACCCATAACGGTTCTTCACCACTCCCACACAACGACTACATTTCCCAGCAAGCCCTGCTCCATCAAAACCACGCTCGCAACTATTTCTGGCGCAAGGTACTCTGGGAATCGTAGTTTGCAGATACACCCAGCCTGCTGGAGAGTGAGAATAATCTGGAGGGCGTTGAATGAGGAAGTAAGAGACATAACAACAAGCATACGCAAAGCCGGGGGTTCCCTCTTCGTTTCCAACAGCCAATGGGACAGCCAGAGCTGAATCACGTGAGCAAGTGGGCCTATGCTATTGGCCATTCGTAACGTCGCACAAAGAGCAGGAAACCGCCTTTGTCGTTCTTTTTCTCCCTCTCGCGCTCTGTCGCTCCAAGACCAATCGGGATTAATCTGCGCTTTCTAAGGGTTGTACCGCGCTCAGTAGAACACAATATTCATGAGGCCAAGGAAGCCACAGCCAATGAGAAGCGTCCACAGAATGACGCCCGGCTGAGGCAGCCAATGGGCGACGGGGGGCTCCTTGCCGGCTTACTAATACATAAGAAATCGCTGTGGCGGGAGGCGGTAAGATGGCGGCCGCTGAGAAGCGTAAATCAAGGGGTACGGAGGCGGGAGATGGCGGCGGCGGCAATAACCGCCGTCATAAGCGGAGTGCCGGAGCTGCCGGGCTGGAAGCCGATGGCCGAAGGACGGCAGACGTGCCGTTCGTGGAAGGCGCGATCGTGCGGATCGCCATGGAGAACTTCCTGTGAGTGCGCGAGACGCGGGGGGGGGGAGGGGGCGGCAGGAGGCGCGGCGCGAGGCGCGGCGCGCGAGCGTGTGTCCTTCAGAAGCAGAGGGGGCGGGGCTTTCCGTTACCGTGGAGACCTGCTACAGGGAGGGAGCCGTTGAGAAGGGGCCCAGGTGGTGGTGGTGGTGGTTGTCATCCTTTTCTGAGACTGTGCCTCAGCTTGGCGTGGTTCACCCCCAAGCTTCATTCTCTGCCAGCGCTGCTCGCTCTCTGTCACCAAAGGAAATGTTCCCCAGCTTTTACACACCTTGCCTTGAAACCAAAGACCCAGGAGAAAGGGGACAGTGTCCTGCCTCTCCTGTGCCCCTGCACCTCACCTGTGGAGAGTGTGTGGGAAGCAACTCAGGGGAGGAGGAGGAGAAATAAATCAAAATAAATAGCCTTAACTGGGGTGGAAATCCGTGGACATAAAACTGGGCTTCAGGAGTGAGCACCAAGGTTTTTGCTCCTTTTGGTTTCAGCCAATAAAGAGATTGGATATGTTAATAGGTTAAAAAAGGCATGGTTCCTGCACCCAGTTCCCTTGGCCAAAGGCTCTTGCTGTGATACTTTGGCCATTTCCGCACGAGGCTGTTAGAGCGCGATGATTCCACTTTCAGCCTCCTCTGGAATCCTGGGGTTTGCAGTTTTGGGAGGGGCCGGCCGGCCCCTCCCAAAACTGCAAACCCCAGGATTCCAGAGGAGGCTGAAAGTGGAATCATCGCGCTCTAACAGCCTCGTGTGGAAATGGCCCCCGTTGCAGGCAGTAAAGATAAGGAGACCACAGAGCTGGAAAAAAAGTAAAGTTTATTTAACGTGCAGGCTCTGGCTGGGTCACCCCAGAAAAACCAAGAGCCCTGAAATGGGTTAACACAGATATTTTATAGGAACAGTACATAAGTTTCGTTTCCTTTAGCCCTCCTCCCCAAACCTGCCACTTTGCCGCTTTGCACATTTTCAGTCCCTCCCTATGATTCTATATATTTGAAGGGATGCCACGTAGAGGAAGGAGGGGGCTTGTTTTCTGCTGCTCCAGAGACCAGGACAAGGAGCAATGGATTCAAGCTGCAGGAAAGGAGATTCCACCTGAACCTCAGGAAGAACTTCCTGTCAGGGCTGTCCGGCAATGGAATCTGCTGCCTCGGAGTGTAGTGGAGTCTCCTTCCTTGGAGGTTTTTAAGCAGAGGCTTGATGGCCATCTGTCGGGAGTGCTTTGAGGGTGTTCCTGCATGGCAGGGGGTTGGACTGGATGGCCCCTGTGGTCTCTTCCAACTCTAGATTTCTATGATTCTATGATTCTCACGTAGCTATTGACGATCATGAAGGCTCACTTTGACATTCTGTACCCTTTCATTCAGTTCCTGTTTCTCATAACAAGATGCTCTGCTTATCTCTAGCTTGCGCAGTTGGTCCCAGCTCTTCCCGACATAGCACAATCTGTCTCCAATTTGCTACACGTTGCTTAATATCTCTATACATCCTGGTCCATTAGCTAAAACATTTTAAACGCAACCTACAGGGGCTGCTCAAGGCTACATCAACTTGACAGTCTGTATCTATCTTATCTTATTTTACAATTTCTCATTTTGGTCATTGAGCTCCCAAGGTTGTGAACAGCAATATTGGCGAGTGGGCAGTTCCACATGAGTCTGTTATGCTTTGGATTTTCAGCATGCTTATAGGACAGGAGAATGAGCTGGGAGCTTTATAAGATTATATATTTTTTGATAAGTAAAATAATTAGTTTATGCAGTTGTACACTCCTTGTGGAGAATCATCTTATTGCATAGACATTTCTGTCTAGACACATTGTCTTCCATAGACATTACATACTTAGGCACATTATCATCTTAGAAAGTGCACATGCATCCTTAGAAGGTACAAGGTACTTGTGGTAACTTGCAGTGGCCGGTTGTTATTTGCCATCAAGTCAGTTTTGACTTAAAGCAGCTCTGTGAATGAGAGGCCTCTGAGAGATCTGGTCATCATCAGCCCTATTCAGGTCTTGCAAGATCAGTACTGGGGCTTCCAACCAATCAGTCAATCCTATCTATAGTGTCTTCCGTTTTTATACTGCTTTCCACATCACCAAGCAGTATCATTATGAGAAAGTATAGGGAGTGTGGTATCCTGAAAGCCACCCAGCAACAGGTTGCCAGGCAACCAGAATGGATACTCCAGAGGAAAACCTTTAGTGTGAAGGAGGGGTTGGAGGCCCGAGTGAAAATGTCTTTATAGCAGGCACAGTGATTCGATTGTGGAGTCAGACTTCCAGAAGAGGGGCTGAGAGTAAATTCTTCAGCCAGAGAGTTTTCTAGATGGCGAAGGGGGGTGAGGTTGAAGGAAAGAGGGCATTTTGTCAGAGAACGCCTAGACAGAGAAGGCAAGTCAACCTATTTTTAAATTTGGTCAGAGAGAGTTACCTAGATTTAGGAACTGAGCTCTTGGCAAAAAGAGGAAGTCAGAGGGCTGTGTGGGTGTGAGACTTGTGCCTATGAGCTGTTGTAAAGATATCAGAAAGTGTTTAAACACATTCTGAAGATCTGTTTGAGCTTGGACGTACACACAGATCCAACATTTTATTCTGTTCATTATTTTGATAAAGATTATAGTATATTTTTATAAATCTGGAGTCAGATGAATAATTTTTAGTAGTTGTAACCAAACAGAAGCATAACCATGTTTGAATATTTGAAGGGATGCCATGTAGAGGAAGGAGGGGGCTTGTTTTCTGCTGCTCCAGAGACCAGGACAAGGAGCAATGGATTCAAGCTGCAGGAAAGGAGATTCCACCTGAACCTCAGGAAGAACTTCCTGATAGTCAGGGCTGTCTGGCAATGGAATCTGCTGCCTCGGAGTGTAGTGGAGTCTCCTTCCTTGGAGGTTTTTAAGCAGAGGCTTGATGGCCATCTGTCGGGATTGATTTGAGGGTGTTCCTGCATGGCAGGGGGTTGGACTGGGTGGCCTATGTGGTCTCTTTCAACTCTACATTTCTATGATTCTGATTCTACTATAAATCCAAACGGGATTCTAAATAACAACTGAAAGGCTTTATCCTTAATACGTGAAGGTGGTGTTTTAGAGAAGGTCAGAGCTGTATAAAGTGGCGAGGTGCTTTAGCAGACTGGAGAAGAAGAAGCTGCCAGTCTAGTCTGTGAGGAAGAAAAGGCAGGCCTTGTTGTCACAATCACTTTTTCCACTGAGTCATGTTGTCTCATTGTGTGTCCAGAGTGTGATAGCCTCAAGTTAATCATTTTGACTTCTGAGGAGAGTTTAAACTTGTTTCACTCTTGGACATGATTATTTAATGACATATTTTTGCCCTACTAAATAGTGCAGACTAGCCCACAGTGAACTGCAGGGGAAAGAGGAGTTGAAAGAGTTCCAAGGGCTGCCTTTGAAGAGTGTTTGGAAACTCTGGAAGCTGGTCCAAAGAGTTGCTGTCAGATTGTTAATTGGGGTTGGCTACAGGGAACACAATTCCTTTCTTCCAGCAGTTTTGTTGGCTACTACTTTCAAAGTACTGGTCATGACCTATAATAAAGCCTTACATGGCTCAGGTGAAGGTTATCAGAAGGTACAGATTCTCCTGTACAAACTTGGCCATGCGTTGAGATCTTCTCTCTGTCCCACTACTCTCTAGGGTACTTCTGGTGGGAATATGGGAGAGGACCTTCTCTGTGGCTGCTGCCAGATCTTGGCACTCCCTTACCAAAGGGATCAGACAGACGTCCTCCTTACTGTCTTTCTGCAGACAGATGAAGACATTTTTGTTACAGCAGGCCTTTCAGAATTGATAGTGAGAGGGGCAGAGGGGCAAATAGGCCTTGTGTAATGTCCTAGGTTTTTTTCTCCATTTTTAAAAATAGTTTATGTTTTTAATTGGTTTTAATTTGTTTTCATTGGTTAATGATTTTTAACTTTTATGTGTTGGGAATTGTTGGCAATGTCTGTGATAGTGATTATTAAGCTGCCTTGAGTCCTGAACTGGGAAAATACAGCATATGAACACATGTATTAATAATAAAATATTTACCTAATAGGAAATTCGATTGAATACAATGAGACAGACTTGCGAATGAACCATGGCTGTACAACTACTACCTGTATAACTGTTCTTTAGTCAATGCTTCCTTACTTTGCAAATATTAACATGAAGAGTGATTGATTGTTTTCCTGGCAGAAGCACACAGTTCAATAGATAAAAGCACAGTCTGTTTTTCGGTTGATGCCAGTATTGAATTTCTACATTGCTTTTAACACATTATTAATGGACATGTAGAATACAGGCCTTTTAACACATTATTAATGGACATATAGAATACAGGCCTTCCAGCACAATGCTTTATGTATCAACTGAGAAGTAATTCTTATTAAGATCAGTGGAATTTAGTCCCATGTAAATGGGTACGGAATTGTATCCCAAACGTAATTCAAGTGAGCATTTTTTGGTAGTTGGTAATGGACTCTATGAGAGCCAGCATGTTGTTGTTAGAGTTTCCAGGGGCCACACTGTACTCTGAGGACATCGAGGGGAGAAGCGAGGCCCACACTGTCAAGGTCAGAGACCTGGGCAGCGAGCCAGCCCAGGGAAGGGAGTGTGAGAGCCAGCAAAGTCCAGCTGGGTGGAGACAAGCAAGCACTTTACACAAGGGAGTTCATTTACCAGAGTGTCAAGCAAAAGCTGTAGTCAGAGTTCCAAAAGCCAAGGGTCAAGAGATCAATTCAAGGTAGCAGGAACCTGCTTGGTCCCTGGCAGCAGGGGGAACTCTCGAGCTGCAGGACTCATCTCCAGCCAGAGCCACAGGGACCAACAGCTGCTGCTCATCATCAGCCGCTCTGACAGGGGCTTCAGTTATCACACACACGAGGACAGCTACATAACTTCAGGGCTTCAGGCCAGGGAAATGAAAAACCAGCAGAGTCAAAAGAACAGAGTCCAGGCCAAAAACATGTTGTCAAAATACTATTGTACTGTTTATTGCATACTGCATAGATATTCACTTGTAGCATATTGGTATCAGAAAGGCAGAATAAAATCCATTAGGCATCTCTGTGCCCAGACGTGACACAGAGAGGAAAAACACAGGCTGTAAAAAGCACGCCAGATGGAGGAGAGGGGGAAGAGAAGAAGAGAGAGAGGGTGAGGATTCTCTCACTGAAGTTATAGGCTCTGTGTGACCGCTTAACCAAAAAATTCCAGCATTCCCATAGAGAGAAGCCAAGTGTTTTCTTATCAGCTGTCTGGGTCACACTGTCTTGCTAGTTCCAAGGCTGCTAGGCAGAGCAGAGACAAGACAGATACCACATACAACTCTTTAGACAGTGGACCGGAAGGCCTAGAATCTTAACAGTTGTAGTAGTTTGAATGTTGGACTACAACTCTGAAAACCAAGGCTCAATATCCTGGTTGGCCATGGAAACCCACTGGGTGGCTTTGGGTGTGTCACACACCCTCAACCCCCAGAAAACCCTGTTTGCTTTAAGGTCACCATAAGTCGGAAATGACTTGAAGGCACACAACAGCAACAATGTGCTCTGTGCAGGGCTGTCCTTAAGGCTGCTCCAGAAAGAGCAGCTGGTGCAGGATGCCTCAGCTAGACTTCAGAGTGGGGTTGTGTTTTTATCTTTTTTATTATGTCTGGTATTTTTATATTGTTTTAATCTTCTGTTCTTAACTGAACTGTAATTTAGTTGTTTTTAAATGTTTTGTGTAAATAACGTTTTAACCATACCCTGTTTTATAAATGCTGTAGACCTCCTTGGATTCTATATGGAGAAGGCAGAATATAAATAAAATAAAATAGTGGGATAATCTGTTTGCTTAGCGTATAGCTTGTTTGCTGAAAAAAATGTGCTGGTAGCCCATCTGCTGGCTCAGGTTTAAGGATTTATTGTTAATCTGTAAAGCTCTAAACAACTTGATGTGGTTACCTAAGAGACCACCTCTTCCTTTATAAACCCATTTGGTCTTTGAGAGAGACTTCCTGATAAAACCACATGCTCCTGGTAAACTCTCAAAAGTCATTTGGCACAGGAAATTCAGTGTAGTAGCATGTGCTTGCTGTGTGGAATGCCCTTCCATTGGAACTTCAGCATACTCCCAACTGCTATTAGTTTTCAACATATGTTAAAATATATTTATTTGAGCAAGTCTCCTGTGCTTAGTCCAACCTGACCTCTCTTTCTTAGTCTTTAGGTGGACTTTGTGTTTTTGTTATGTGTATTATGTAAATTTTATGTTTTATTAGCATGCTCCTCTTAGACATTTATGGATATAAGCAGTATATAAATATTTGCAAATAAATAAAGTTGTCCTGGAAAACAGTGCAAAGCTTAAGTATACAGTTGATCCTCTACATTTGCAGATTTGACTCTCAGATTTGATTATTTGTGAATTTCTCCAACCCCTGCCCCTCCACCTCAGGTGCTTCTTTTCCAGAGCAACCTTCCCTCTTGGTAGCTCTGATCA
Organism: Ctenosaura bakeri; assembly: GCA_948474755.1. Taxonomy (NCBI): domain Eukaryota; kingdom Metazoa; phylum Chordata; class Lepidosauria; order Squamata; family Iguanidae; genus Ctenosaura; species Ctenosaura bakeri. Next base: position 814,416 of record CAOLHI010000632.1, on the reverse strand, counting down.
GGCTGTGTCATCCTTTAAAAACCCACTCTGGTTCTCTTCTTCTTACACCAGCCATTGCCTGGAAAGCTAAAGATTTCTTATGAGCTGATTTCTCAGCACCAAAAACCCTCTCCTGATGCCCCCCACACACCCAAGGGAGAAGATGGGTAATGAGAGAGGAAGTATAAGGCCACCATGCTTTTGTCCCCCTTCCCTCTCCTTTGCTACCTAGTTTGGTCTCTTAGTGTCTGTTCTCTGCACCATGGCTTGACCCCGCTTCCCCCACACACACTTTGATATTTGCAATTTTCGCACTTTTGTGGAGATCCTGTGTCCCTAACCCTAGTGAATGTGAAGGGCTGACAGTAAGTCACTCCTGCTATAGTAATCTAGGAGAGCTGGCATGGTGTAATGGTTTGAGTATTGGACTACAAACCTGAAGACTGTGGTTTGATTTCCTCTTTGGCCATGGAAGCCCCCGCTGAGTGACCTTGGGCATGTCACACACTCTTAGGCCCAGAAAACCTTGTGATGGGTTTGGCTTAGGGTTGCCTTAAGTCAGAAATGACTTGAAGGCACACAACAACAACAATAGTAGTCTGAGTTTTTATTCTCTTCCAGCTACATTATTTTCCTTTTTGTCTGAACACTGATTTTGTAATAACATTGCTTTTCAGGACATATGATAACTGTGTCGTGTATCCTGGGCCCCATCTAAATATGATAGTGGGTGCCAATGGAACAGGTAAATCAAGCATTGTTTGTGCTATATGCTTGGGATTGGCAGGAAAACCTTCCTTCATAGGAAGAGCAGACAAGGTAACTCTTTCCAATCTTATACAATTATATTAGAATTCAATAATATGTGTTATAGTATATTTGAATTGCACAAGATTATTTTCTTATGATAAATGGAAAATAGATGCCAGACTTGTGTAGAATAACTTTAATGCACTCTGCCTTTTTTCTTTGTTGATTGCTATATTTCCTATGTGTCTTGAATACCTCCTTCCAAAATTTTGATCTACTGTGTAGCTATATATTGTAGCACCATGGTAAGTGGACATGCGATTGCTTGTTCATCTGTAATAGTAAATACCTGGATGAAGCTCAGGCCAGAGGGGGGCTGCTCATGATTTTCAGTGAGTTGCCCTAAAAGATTGTAGTTCAGCTGAGCTTTCTTTTTGTCTTCCTGTTCTCTTGGGGGACGGGGCTATCTTGTGTTTTAATCACTGTACAGGATTCCAGAAATTTTTGGTGGTTTATGAAAGAGAAATGGTAATATAGCTTGAATATCCCTTCTCTTGAATTCTGAGAAACGCTCCCAAATCCTAAACTTTTGGAGCTGTAGCATGTACATACCTGTACTATATTTGCAAGGCTGGAGAGGCATGGCTGGAGAGAAACATGAGGATCTGCTAAATGGTGAGAATCCATGCCTTCTGCCATTTCACAGATCCTCAGGTGAAACGAATGAACAAGAGCACTACCAGTGCTGCTGCCTTGGAAGCAGGCAGCTGGCAGCCCTTCCACTGCCACTGCCACTACCAGAGTTGCCTATTTAGGGAACCCACCTGCAGAAGACTTGGGTGCTGACTGGGATCCAGGTTCCAGAAGTAGAAGCAGTGGGGAGCTGGGTTTCTTGGCATGGGGCTGCCCTCTTGACTGGGATGGTCACGAAAAGCTACTGTGTCCTGCTCTAGACTTTATTTTGACGGGGTGGTGATGGTGGAGCCACCACCACTGCAAAGCCTGGCTGTGAACTTGGCTCCATCAGCTCTACCCTACACTCCTCTCCCCAGAGGAGGGGGATCCAAAGAATGCATGCCTGGCATCTGGGGCTTACCACTGCCTCTGCTGCTGCCCTACACCATTTTATACGCAAGAACCTGTAATGTAGTCCAAAATCTGAAAAAAAAGTCCAAAACAGGGGACATTTCTGGTCTCAAGCATTTTAAATGAAGGATATGCAACCTGTATTTGTTACATATTAGGTTTGTATGTTTGATTTTACATTTTTCCCCCTCACACTCTAGGTTGGTCACTATGTGAAGCGGGGATGTAACAAAGGAGTTGTTGAAATTGAGTTGTGAGTAACTAAACCTGTTCATCTTCTTATTTTGTGTAAATGTTTTAAATAAATGATCTTTCTGAAAAATTTAGGTGGGAAACTACAAGACTGAGATACTGAATGAGCATGCTTTTTAAATTTTAATTTTAATGTTACATATTTTATAGCCATGGGTAAAAAGTGACAATTCTTTTTTTTTAATTAGGTTTAAGAATCCTGCCAACCTCATTATTACACGAGAAATATCTGTACCAAACAACCAATCAACTTGGTTTATTAACAACAAACCATCCACTCTCAAAATGGTAGAGGACCAAGTCTCAGCATTAAATATTCAAGTAGGCAATCTTTGCCAGTTTCTTCCCCAGGTATGAAAGGATTTCATTTTGAAGCTAATATATGGAGTAACTGTGCCATGCTGAGTTATAGAGAACAGCATGCTAAGGCAGTGTGACAGTTTAATGGGAGAGCAAAGTGACTGAGGAATGCATATGTCATTTCAAAATGGCTGATATTTTATGCAACAGGAATGAAAAGTAACTCCTTATAATCCAACTTCAGTCATTAAAATTATCTTAAACATTTAAATATTGTTTATCTATTTTCTGGAAGTTGTACAATATCAAGGCGGACCTGTTCCCTCTGAAATTGTTCTTTGAAATTCTTCAGGACAAGTATTCAGATATATTTTTGCCATTTAAGAAGGGATGAAGCAGGTTTGGAGAAAGTGTGGCTTATGCTCCAAACCACCCCCAGGTTTTTTTTGAAAATAGTTTTAGCTTCCTAACATTCTATATGAGGTAGGAAGTGGGCAGTTTTGCCACATTTTCGTTGCTAGTTCAATACCTATTAGAAAAATCACCCAGAGAGCCTTGCACAACACTCTGAAGCTGCCCCCGGATGCCTATGGGCATTTGGGGCAAATAAACAAAAAATCAGGGGCGTCTCAGGGGAAGCAACCCTTTGAGGTACTCTAGAGATTAGTAGTTGCCCTTACCTCCTTACAATTGTCAACCCTGGTGTGAAGTGGCTCACTTAGGGCCTTGTGGTATATCTGTCCCTCTCCAGTAAAGTGTTTCTGTTTTGCATATTGTAGCTCCTTGAACACAGTAAGACCCAGTGGGGCAATTCAGGAGCAATTAAAGTAGTGTTTTGTCTTATTGATAGCACTCTGTTGAAAACATTTATTTAAGTTCCAGTGGTCTGATTACTCCCAGCAGAACCTCTTGGAGAAGAGTTTTTGCTTTCTGTTGATAGGACACCAAGTGTTTTTTTGTGATGTTAAAAGACCCTGTTCAAGTCACGATATGCTAGTGCATGGAGCCATGTGGCTGATGAGTAGGAGGTTATCCTAACGTCTGCGGAAGGTGCTTCATAACCTGGGCACCACAAAGTATTTCCTTTCTGCTTAAAAAGTACTTATATGCTGAGTCATTAGCAAGCTTTAGAAATAGCATGTTGCCTATTTACATGAGTTTTATAAAAAGTAAGTATTTGTATTACATTTTGTAGACAACATACTGAAGATATTTTGTTTCTTGCTTTTCAGGACAAAGTTGGAGAATTTGCAAAATTATCTAAAATTGAGCTACTTGAAGCCACAGAGAAATCAGTTGGTCCTCCAGAGATGTACAAATTTCACTGTGATCTAAAGGGCTTCAGGAGTAGGGAACGAGAACTTGAAGTGAGTGGCTAGTGTATATGGAAAATGTTTTTCTTCTCTTTCTAATAACTCTAAATATTTAAAATAAATATGTAACAAAGTTGCAGTTCTAGGCTGATATACCAGTAGAACTGTCCTTCATTAGGACTAAGAGTTAGAGTATGCAGTGGTCCCTCCACTTTCACGAGAGTTTGAGGTGCAGAAGCCTTGCAAAAGTGGAAGAACCATAAATAACTCCCCCTCCCATTCTCTTGCCTTAGGCGTGGAGAAGGAAGTCACACATGCCCAAGAAAAAAGTAAAGGGAATGGGAGGAGGAGATTGGAGGGGGAGGCACATGTGGACCTTGTGAGTAATCAAATTCACAAGGTTAAAACCCACGAATGTGGAGAGAGTACTGTGTTGTAACTTGGAGCAAGGTATTTTTAGTGTATTTTTTCAATTGCTGCTCAGAGTTAGTTGATTTTTATGGTTATAATTTATCATTGGCACAGTGCCTATCTTTTTTTTTAAAAGCACTAAAGGGGTATTAAAAGATAAGACATTCCCTGCCTATGGGCACAAAAAGGTAAGAAGAGTGAAAAGGGAAAAGTATTGGAGCAGCTGTTCTTTCATTAACTGATGAATGGGAGTCAGGCTGGTTTCCCCCTTTCCACAGTGGATGTTTGGGTGATAGGGGATTCAGCTTCCTGGTGCTCCTGATCTTGTTGCCAGTGGCAGAAAGATAGTGTTGGCTATAATTGGTTAGATATGATATATGTAAGTTTCTATTTATTGCTAATTTTGGCATTATGAATCAATGTAGTATTTAACTAGTTTTTAACTGTTTTCAACAAATACTTCATTGTGTAGGTATAAACTTAGATTATGCTTATTGATAGCTATTTTGGACCGCTTTTCATAAGGAAAACTGGGGTACAAATGTAACACTTTGGGAAAGTTCTTGCCTATGGAGGCTTGCTTGGAACCACTTGCATGCATGTGCTGCTTGCAAAGGGAGCTGAGAAGGGGAGAAAGCACTAAGCTGACAGTGAGACTTTGCAAGCAGCTTGCACATTTGGTCCCGTGAGCCTCCATGAGTCCTTCATTCTCCTTGCAGTACAGTACATGGCTTCCTCTTTACAGCCAATTCTGTTTTCTGCCAGTATTCTAATTCCTAACCTGTCAGATAAGTGTGGGAAGCCTGTACATGTTAGAGGTTCCACAGGTTTTATTGTCAGTTATGATTCAAACCAACCAGGCTTCCTATTTAAGAAGAATTTGAAACCAAATGTCCTCTACTTTCAAATCCTGATCAGCTGGAAATTCTGCTTAACCTTAACCATTAACCATAGTTAAGGCAGAAATGAGAATTTGGTCTGGGTAGTAGAGGAGAAACAGCATCTGGTCCAGTCATCCACGTCAGGCTCTTAACAGTGCCAAATACTATGTCACCACCATTTCTCTGGCTTATTTATAAATGAATCAATAGTCGTTCTTATTTCACTATTAGGAAAAGGAAATACATAGGTTAAATAATCAGCAATAACCAGAGACATTCCTAATACAGAATATTATTGATCAGGTGCTGCTACGCCATATAGGATTGCAAGCCATTGTCTTTCCTACTTGTTTGAAGTTTAGAGATTTAAGGCAAAGTACAGAAATTTTTGTTACAATTTTTTTTTGTTTAAATTAAACATGTATTGATAGCAAATCTTCATTTTCTATTTTCCATCTGTTTCATTGATAGAAATATGAATTCTTCTCATAGAGTCATATGATTTGTAAATAGGGCATGGAGTAATTACAAAATGAGAAATAATTTTATTAATTCTGACAGAATGCACTGAAGGAGAAAAGTAACAACCTAGAGAAAATGAAGCAAAAGAATGCAAGGTATCAGCAAGATGTGGAGCGATATTATGAACACAAGCGGCATCAAGATAAAATTACAATGCTTGAGAAAAAAAGGCCTTGGTTGGTAAGACCTTATTTTTCTAAGACTTCTTAAAATATTCCTCTGAAAAAGCTCCACAAACCCGGCATAACAAAGATGATTAACTGTAAAGGTTAATCAAATAGAAAAATGATATAACATGGGGAAACAGCTACTAATAGACTATGTATAAAAAAGGCAAGTAACTCTTCCAAACCATAAAAAAGAGTGCACTCCTTACATTGCACAATAACATCTAAGGCATACTCTTTCTTTCGTTTAGCAGCTTTGCATACAACACTGTGTATATAAAGTAGTACAGTTCTAAGTCAACAGAGAAATAGTGCAGAATGTATTATGGAGACAGAACTGCTACTCATGATAATTAAAAACAGGTTTGTTGACTTTGGTCTGACTGCTGTACTAATATCCAGCTAGAGTGTGGTGTAGTTTGAGTATTGAACTGTGACCCTGGAGATCTTGGTCACTAAAACCCACTGGGTGACTTTGGGTGTGTCACACATTCTCAGCCACCTGAAACCCTATAATAGGTTTGCATTAGGGTTGCCATAAGTCAGAGATGACTTAAAGGCACATAGGAACAACAAGAATAGAATCACTGAATCACTGGGAACCTGGCTAGTCAAGACTAAAATAAAATCCTGTAATGGTTATGGATATCATGCTACTAAATGTGTCCTGGTCACAGTTCCTGTGATGAGATAATACTGATTGATTAGCTACAGAATCCTAAAGAAGAAATTTGAAATCTGCACAGCGAATATCAAAAGTTTGGTAGGAGTAGTTGTAGTCGGTATCAGTAGCCTGGAGTTTACCAGCATGAAGACTTTGCCAGAATTTCCAAGTCCAGGTCTGGAAATCCTGCCAGTAGCTTTAAGAGCCCCTGGAACAGTAAAGAAGTATGTGACAGGCATGATTCTTTGCTCTGCTCAAATGTGATTTGTACACACTCTTCTCTCCATCATTGTAGCAAGCAGAAATTGTTCACTGTTGTAGCAGAGATGAGTTTGTTGCGTAAAAGGAACGAAGTACAGTAAATCTAGAAAAAATTATTTTTTTAAAAAAAGTAATGTGACTCTTACCCATTCTTAATGAAACAGAAGAAAAGTTCAAATTACCTACTTTCTGTATTGGTACATATACTGCTTTTGCTAAGTAGTGCCTAGTTAGGGCATCCTTCTGGTAATGTAAGTTAATGAATGACATGGCAATTACCTGGAATTAACACCTGACTGCTATCTGTCTAAAAATGATCCTAGTGCATACAGAAAGTCTCTAGGCTCTTTTGAATACAGTGTAATGTCTTTAATAATTGTGCATTTCTTTTTAGGTATATGATGATTTTCATAAACAGCATGAAGAGGTGAAAATAAGTCGAGATCACCGGAAAGCAGAACTAAGAACTTTAAGAGAATCACGGTCTCCCATGACACAGCAGATCCAAGAGGCTGAGAACGAATGTCAAAGACTGGATAGCAGAATCAGGGAGAAGGCTAGTATTTTAGATGTCTAGTGTCATTTTGCTTATAAGTCTCAGACATCATGGCAATTAATGCACGTACAAGAGGTTTAGGATTGTAGTTGGAGATACCATACAATATTTAAAATGGCAACTGTTCTAATAATCAGTTTTAAAAGGAGCTAGTGGTTTAGAATCATAAAATGAAAAGCTATGTTTGATCCTACCTCCCTGTCTCTCAGCTTCCATTATATGCCATAGAATGCAAACTGTATTGTATTGTAAGGTTTGGGTATTGTTTTATGGGAGGATATTCTGAATGATTGACAATCTCATTAAAGGGACTATTTCCAATTCCAGATTAGGTGCCAAGTGCTTGGCAGGCACTACATTAGTTCACTTTATTGGAACTTAGATTGGAGGGTGCATTCTCCAGTTCATGGTCTTTAAGGTCAATGTCTTGAGTTGGAGAATTCGACTTGAGCAAATAGAATGTATCGGTTTGTTGATCCAGCACAAGCAGGCCAAGCTCATACTATTTCTTTCAGGACTATTCAATGCAGAGCATTCATATTATGTGCCATTGGGAGCATCTGGTGTTCTCTTTAGTAGTGAAGCTGATTGAGCATAAGCAGCAAGAGTGGCTCTGTTTTTCTGATACAGATCTTGGTTCAAGCCCTAGAGCCCCTAATCAGCATGAACAGAACTCGTATATCCCATCCTTTTTAAGGAAATGTCTTGCTTTCAGTGGCCCACACAGCATTTCATCTACATTTGTAATAGTTTGTGATGTCTCAAGAAAGGGAGAAAATCTCCAGGTATTTTCTGTCTGGCTGACTGCAAATGGCCCATGGGTTTCATGTGGCCACCACCCTTATTACCCCCTACCACTGAATCAGTGTGACAGAAAGGGGCGATAATTCTGTAAGAAAACAAGAAGCATAGCATATGACTGCCTTGTTTTTTAATCAAAACTGTACTTTCATTAGCCTCATCAAAGCATGATTCTGCTTTAAAATGAAGTGTGTGCTCCTTCTTTACCTTGTTAACAAAAGAAATAACTGCAATTTCCCTGCCACTGTGCCTCCATGCTTAGCAGCATGGGAGCAAATTCAGTCACACAGTAATGGCAGGATGTGCCCTTGAGCGGGTGGGGTTTCAATGTGTCCTGCAACTGCTAGAATAGGGTGAAAATCATACAGGTTTCCAGCTGTTGTTGGGCTACTGTTCCCAGAAGCTCTAGCCAGCGTAACCAATGGTGGAAATGCTAGCAGTTGCAGTCTAACAATATCTGAAAGACCACAAATTTCCCATCCCTATGAAGTTGTCTATAATGTGAAGAAAAGACAAACTGTTCCTGATTTCACTGGGCTATAATAGAATAGCAACTGCATCAGTTGTATAGGAATCTTAATAAAATGATTCCATAAGGCTGTAACTGTTATTGGTACAACCTACATACTCCACAGCAGTAGCACATGGTCTTGTATCAAGAGGCAATTATTTTTCAGAAATAGTTCCTATCAAGTGCAAATACTATGTGAAGGTCAATCCATTGTATAATAGAATAGTAACATTCACATGCTGAATGTAATTCCTTAACAGAGTTTGTTAGAATTTTCTTTTTTTCTCCCTCTCTCCCTTCTTTCTTTTGCTATATAGACTACAGCTATCAAAGAAACCTCTGAAAAGTGTAAACGGCAACAGGATGCTTTGGAGAGAAAAGATGAAGAAGTAAGATGTGTTTTTACCTAAAAAATCTTAAGACAAGTTAAATCTTGGCAGAATAGACACAATCCTCTTCTTTGTTCTTGTGTTGACTTTTTTTTTAGCTTTTGTATTAATTTCTGCCAGTGACATTTATTTTTGTCACAAATGTTGTGAATGCAAATAATGAGAATTCTGTATTAATGAAACTTGCATTTTTGTTTGATTTGGCCACATATTCCAGGTTCTCTTGATAGGATACAATACTTGTTGGGATGTTTTACTTCTGTGCCATTTAAACATTAAAAAGACCATTATCTCTTTTTAAAAAACACCAACTGTACAGAAAACAGGAAAGCACCTCATAATTGTAAGGTGAAGCTGTGAAGGTTTCACTTCATCATTTTTCATAATAAAGGGGAGGGCCAATAGCTTGTAACCATATTGCTCACACTTTGAGTACTTAAGATCAAATGGTGAGTCCTTGCTAGCAACAGATAAAATTGAAAAGCTCCTGCCTAATACCTTAGAGAGCTGCAGCCACTCCATATCAACAGTACTGAGCTGGATGAACCAATGGTTTAACTAGTATCCTGTGGTCGTAATAATGCCAGTCAAGTTGATTTAGGATGGCCTTGTCCTTCTTTTGAGCAAATAGATGAGAAATCACCCAGGTTTGCTTTTACGCTGAATGATGATGATTATATTTACTTGGATAATTAACTTTAATCTTGGTTTATCATACCTAGATTATTACTAGCTACCTTTTCTTGCTGCTTTGTAGTAGAATCTTTTTTTTTTGATGATGTACTTGGAAAATGTTTTTCCTTAGATTGAGAAAGTTAAACTAGATTTGACGACGAAGGAGGGAGCAGAAATGGACCGTCAGAAGAGAATGCAAAACACCCGTAAGATGATAGAAGACTGGGAGAATGAGCTAAAAAATACAGACAATACTGAGAATATTCAGCCTCAGGTGGAGTCTGTCACTTCTTCCCTTAAAATGCTGCAGGAAGAGAGAGTAAGTGTTGATGAGAGACTCAGTGATCTGCGCAGAAAAAAGGAGAGCTTACTGCAGGACAAAAGAGGTAGATGGATTTAATCGCATATATGCTATTAGTACTACTGGAATTCTACCTGATATCCCTGAGTTTGAAAATACAGATTCCCTTTCAGCCTGTGGATTGCATAGACAGGAAGCTGCTAAGAACAACTTGGCTCCTATGATGGTTCTTTGGAACTTCACCACCGATATTTGCAAGCATTTTTATACACCAGAATTTATCTGATTTTTTTTTTCCAGATCACAGTTTCTCATTTTGATCGAAGTCTCTATTGAAAATCTATGCCAGTATGGACATTTGTATTGAGATAGCTATAAATTCTATAGTGCAGAGCGTAAATATTAGATTTGTCTTCCAGTGTTAATGCTGGGTCTTTTCCCATATACAGTCCCTTTCACACGTATTTACTCCCCCCCATTGACTTTTCTACAATTTGTTGAATTTCAACCTAGAATTGAATGGGCTTAATTTTTGTTGTAATTTACACCACATGATCTCAGATTAAATACTCCAGTTTCTGGAAGGCCTCAGAGTTTGTTGGAGAGCATATTTTTAGCGTATCTAAAGAAGACTCACCATTGTAACTGCTGCAAAAGGTGCTTCCACTAAGGGGATTGAATACTTATGCAATCAGCAAGTGCCACCTATTTTTGTTTACTTAATGTAGCACAATAAAAATGTTTTTGACCTTGCCAGTGTTGAGCTGTGTCTGTACTTCAGAGTGTTGACAATACGAATTGAATCCGTTTCAGTTCCAGATTGTAACCCTACCAAATGTAGAGCTGTTGAAGGAGGTGAATACTTCTGCAGGCCATTGTAGATCTTTCTACTGACTGTTTTCAAAGATCACTTCCTGGTAGAAGTGAAGGCACTGGTGATGGGTCCAGATGCAAGCATTCTGTGGAAGACATTTTATTTTTCTAGTGCAAAATAGTGCCTGTAATTGTGATTATGGAGAGTAATAAACATGATTTTTAAAGCTGTGTCAAAATTTCAGGGGTAGCTGGTCACATCGAGCAGCTTGAGAATTTGATGAATAAGAAGGAGGAGAAACTGAGAGAGAGATTCCGAGACACACACAGTGCTCTTTTGTGGTTGAGAGAGAACAAAGGCCGGTTTCAAAGGCGCGTCTGTGAACCCATGATGCTTGCAGTAAGCTGATACACTTTAATATCACACAAATTGTTACTAAAATGTAAATGTCACTTATGCTACAACCCCATTTTTAAGGCTTTCCTAAATAATCCACTGTTTTAATGTGAATGGTGAAAATGTACATTCATGCCTTCAGTTGGCTTTGTGGGTGTAATTTGCCTCATGCAATTGTAAGCATGAAAAGTACAGAATTTTTTTTATTATTATTTAAAGCCTTTGTATTTTGGAGATGATGTGTTACATTCTGTGAAGTAACAGACAAGTATTCAACAACTCTTTTTTGGTGGTCTATTCTAAGTGGAAAACTTGATTTTTTCTACCTGTGCGCTTACCAGTACTGAGCTTTCCGAGATTTTCAGAAAAGCATTGCTCCTTGACATGAAATGAAAGTTCCCTTCTAACATGAAAAACATAGGCCTTTAATATCTTTATTTCTACACCAAATTCTAGATCAAACAAACCAGTTTAGTTGTTTCTTTTGAGTAGGTTGCTCCATGCTGTTTCTCAGAATGTCAAAAGTAATGTTACTTCAGACCTAGAAATTAGATGTGTTTGCCTTTTTCAAACCATTGAGTTTGGAGCTTATAAGGTGATGATTGTGCCAAACATAAGCACAGGCATATTCAGTTGTAAGAACTATTGGTTGTCTCCTTCAAGCTTGCCAAATTGCAGTAATATTCATAATATCCAGTGAGCTCTCCTTAATGCATACTGTTCTATATGACCCTTTTTGGGACAGAAGTTTCTAGGAGTATATAATTTAGAAGTCTCCTTTTCCACACGGTGCCACAAGTTGACTTTCTACTCCTAGAATATTGTGTGTTGCCTCTGGTTTCATCAAGACAGAACTGCATAGTATATTGAGTGTTCAGGAGCAAACCATTCTTCTTCAGCATCTCTAATAACATGATTCTCATGTATCCCATGGGATATATTTGAGGTATGCTGTGTATTATTCATGAACTCTTGCTTCCTTCTCACATTATTTTGTATCATGGGAACCCTTTGTCATGCACCTCGCTTCTCTGCTGGAAAAGTAGTGGCAGCTTTGTGCTGTCCTCGTCTGTGCACCAGAATCTGAATAGGTTTCTCCAAGACCTGGGACTTCTCATGTTACCCAGGAGTGATAATTCCCATGACAGAGGAACAGGGCTACAGTGTAACCATCCAAAGTATAATAAGTTAAGGGACTTCTATAATATTATATATTATACATTTATTTTATATCACCTCAAACAACAACTGAAATTCTGTTTGTTTCTTGACAAACATTTAATGTAAGCCAGATTCTTAATTTATATTTTTATTAGTAAGTAATTAAATTGAAATTGTGTCTTGGCAAATGAAAAAATGTATTTGCCAGTGTATAAGACGCATCCCATTTTTAAATGTTATATTTTTTGGGGGGAAATTTTTTTTTAGTACCAGTACATCTTATATGCCAGCAAGGCTTCCCCCACTTCCCTTCCATTTTACCTTGGCAGGAGTCCTCCCCTCCAAGGCAAAATGCATAGGAAAGAGAAGGGGAGCTCTAGGGCAGCTTTGAGCAAGGATTCCTTTTGCCCCCTAGACTTCCCTCTATGCATAGGATAGGAAGGATGGAGTCCAGGTCATGGGAGCTGTGCTGGCATGAGGCTTCTCTAGCCCCTCCCCTGCCTTTTCTATGCATAAGGAAAATGCATAGGAAAGGCTGGAGGTGGTTCAGGGGGTGGAACCAGCAGTAGCACGAGGCTTCCCTAGCCTCTCCCCTCCCATTCCTATGCATAAGCAAAGTGCATAGGAAAGAGAAGAGGAGGTCCAGGAGGCAGAACCAGAACTGGCATGGGACTTTCCTAAACCCCCCTTCCTTTCCAAGTGTTTTGCCTCAGTGAGGAGTCCTCCCCACTGAGGCAAAATGGAAGGGAAGAGAGCGTGGGGGAAGCCTGATGGGAGTCTTCCTTTCATCTCCCTTTACTATGTATTTTGCTTTGGCATGGGGGAGGGGGCAAAGGAGGGCTCACAATGATGCACCTTATGTATAAGGCGCACCCCATTTTCAGAGGTTATTTTTCAGGGAAAAGTATATTTTATATGCTGGCAAATATGGTAGGTTTAAAGGACATGTGTATCTGCGTGGATATACACGCACACCTTGGCTGCACTGTTAATGTAAGACTGTAGAATATTCTTTAATTCGTAGGTAACATTTTCAATATCTAGAGATGTTCACCATATTACATTTAATCAGTCTAATATTTAGAAATAGAACTTCACCTTTTCTTTAACAGACATGTATTTTCTGATGGTATGTTGATATAGTTCCTTCACCTTCAAGTGAATTATTACTTTTCTATTGATTCTTTTGTAATTGTTGCTATGTTTTTTCCTGTACAGATCAACATGAAAGATCATAAGCATGCGAAATATGTAGAAAATCACATTTCATCCAACGATATTAGGGCCTTTGTCTTTGAAATCCAAGAAGATATGGAAATCTTTCTAAGAGAGGCAAGGACTTAGCCATATGATTACAAAATGATTGATGCAATAGCTTCTATATGAAAGACCACAATAAGTAGGCTGTTCATTTGCCAGCATTGTTTTTATTAAAAAAAATCATGATTGCCACATGAAAAATCAGAGAGCTACTAATTTTTCTTGTCTCAGATATCTAATTACAGTGGTCCCTCTGTATATGCAGGGGTTCTGTTCCAAGAACCCCCATGTAAAACAAAAATTGCAAAGCATTGTGTTCCATAATGGTCCCAGGACACGGTGCGCACACTCCCGTTGTGTCCATTGACTATAATAAGATGTGATGCTTCATGCAACCTCACATTTGTGTGTGTGCAGGTCATGGTAAGGGATGGCCCACTGTATATAGTACTTCCATCCCCTCAAATAAGAGAAATGCTTCAAATAGAGTCCTAGGATCCAAATAGATTACACAAACATAATGGGCCATTGCACTACCATATGAGTGGGTAAAGTATGGCCTATGGGCTGCATACTGCTCCTAGAGGTGATTTTGTGTCCCCAGTGCCCCAAAAAAGTGTCTTCTGTTGTTTAAAAAAAAAGGCCTCTCCTGGTCAAAAAATAGGGAAAATGTCCAGGCCCCTTAGAAGATGTTGGGGGGCAAATAGTTGAATTCTTTTTGTGTGTGGGGGGGAGGCAACAGGAATATATGGCCCTCCAATGTCTCCTGGGGTAACAAAGTAGCTCCCATCTCAACAGTTGCCCATCTCAACATGAGTAGTTGCACTTTCTTATCTCTCAGACAGAGTGGAGATGGTGGCTGCAGGGCTGGTTCCATAAGGAGCAGCTGCTAGCTCTGAGTCGTCTATTTTCAAATGCCTGGCTTTTTTGGAGCTGAGGATTTGGGGACAGGTGACTTGGAAAATTGCCTGTGCCATGAGACAGATGGCTATCTGTGCCGCCACCTATCACAGAGATCCTCTTCTGAGGATCTCTTCCAGCTCTTGGAAGCTAGACATTCAGAAATAAGCAGTGAAAGTCAGCAGCTACATCCATCCATGGCTCTTCAGTGTTGTTGCATTCCTCTCAGCTTTGCTGACGTTTTCCCTGTGGGCACAGCTTTTCTCATCTTGATGCTGCCACCTTTGCTTCTATCCCTATGCTGGTACAAACAAGATTCTAGCCAATACATTTAGGAACAATCTTATCAAACAAGAGAGGGGAAAAAGCTGACTTCTTCTCTTACTTGGTAAGGGGAAGTATTGTTCAATGTGCTTTTTGTACTTACATTGAGCTCATGGAGATGTACTTCTAAGTAGGCATATAGAACAGCATTGTCAATTTCTTGATTCTTCTGATGCAAGAAATTGCAGGGTTCCTGCCTTCTAGTCAGACCTTGGGACATTTTAAAAAAACTTTCAAAAGTAATTAATTGTTTTACTCATTTGGGTAAATAAATAATCTGTTCTGTTCTTCATTACATTGCTCATTGTTTCAGTCATGGGGGGAGTTGTCCCTCAGTAAGAGACTCAACATCTTCTTTCCTTGGTTGTACAAGATATCCCTGTGAAAGACTGAATGTATATTTCTGCCTTCATCTGCTCATCCTTGCTTCTTCCATACATTTTATTGGAGTGATGCAATACAGAAGCAACACTTCTGCTGCTTCAAGTTGTTTTCCAATGTGGGACCCTTGTTTAAAGGTTAAAAGGTACCTGCAGTGTGGTGTAGTGGTTTGAGCATTGGACTGTGACTCTGGAGATCAACTTCAAATCCCTGCTCGGCTGTGGAAACCCACTGGGTGACCTTGTGTAGGTCATACTCTCTCAGGCTCAGAGGGAGACAAAGAAACCCCCTCTCAACAAATCCTGCCAAGAAAACCCTATGATAGATTCACCTGAGGGCCACTGTAAGTTGGAAGTTACTAGAAGGCACATAACAACAACAATAACAACAAGCCACCTCTTGTAATTAAGGGAAGAATAGATAAGAACCTCTTACTCAAAGGGAATAGTCTTACCAGTCTTAGAATAACAAATACTGTTTAAAAGGTGTTTATTGCAACACCCTATGGCTGGAACCTTCTGTGTTGTTTTCAGAAAGAAACAAGGCTTCAACCCTGTTAATGACAACTGTAACTCATCCCAGGTATTGCTGTTTACTGTAACATGTCATTTCCAAGCAGTCCCAAGCACTGCTCAAGGACCAAAAATACGAATTTTTGTTCAGATAAACAGGCTATAAATAATTGAGAAATGGAAAATCAGCCACATCTTGACCCTGTCTTTGATAGATATGGAGATGGAAGTTGTTTTAAAATACTTTCTGAAGTACACTCCCTTTTTACTATCCCCATTTATTTGAGACAGCTGTGAAAGGAATCAAAGCATCTGGACTTTTCCTCATACCATTGGCTTTGCAGAAAAATAATGCTTTTGCCCTCCCTGATGTATAAATCATGTAACAAAGCTACCAGGTAATAGTACATGCTTATTTTATTATTTTAAGGTAACTGAAAACTGTTTTCTCTTTATTGATGTAATTATTCAGGTACGTGACAATCAGAAACTGAAAGTGAATGCTGTTTGCGCACCTAGTGAATCATGTGCTGAAAGCAAACCTTCAAAACCAATTGAAGAGCTGTAGTAAGTGTTAAACTACTAGTCATAAGATCTCAAACTGTATTAAAGGACAAAAGGTACTGATCTGACTCACATCTAATGATGAGTGAGGATTATGAGGGAACTGTGTTCGTGCATGTATTCTGATTGCTCTCTCTGCAAGTTGGAGTGGCTAAACAAAGGTGGAAATCATGTGGTCTTCTAGATATTTCTGGAAGGCAATTCCAGCATGCTATGCTGGCTAGGACTGCAGGCAGTTGTAGTGCAACAAAATCTGGAGGGCCACATGAATTTCATCCCTACCTAAGTAAAGTTTGCTAAGTAAAGCTTCCATTTCTTGTTTGTTGATACTGGTATGTGAAGGAGGAACTCTGACTTGTCTCCCCACATTTCTCTGGCAAATCAGAAGATGGCTTATCAGTCTGCCTTGTTGGGAGGAGAACAACGTTAGAGTTCCCTGTGTGCATATCTTGATCAACAAACCAGAGATGGAAGGTCTGTTGTTTGTTTAGCCACTCCACTTTGGAGGAGCAGAGTGGGAATATTGAGCAGTATGCTGAGCAATATGTTGATTTGGTTTCAATAAGCCAGAATCCTTTCATGCATGAACATGACTGAACAGTGGATTACCTGGCTCTTTTCACTCTTGATATCTAGAATGGCCACCAGATATTTGATAATTCTGTCTTTAGGTTTGTAGTCATTCTTGCTGGTTGTACTGGTAACTTGACCGAAAGCACTGTGTGTCTTAAAAGTTGAAGCCAAAAGCTTGAAGACAGGTCTGGGGGATGTGTGACCTCCTGCTTGCTGTTGGATTCCTATGCCCAGCAAAGCCAGAATAACAAGTACAGAGGGATTATGGAAATTACAGTCCAGCAATGTTGGAAGTGATTCATGTTCCAGTTCCTGCTTTAAGGCTAGGTAGTGGCCAAAGAGTGAAAAACAGTTTATGAAGTTCAGTTTATATTATTTGTATCCCACCTTTCTTCCATACAGGACCCCAATTAACAAAATAGATGTGTACAGAATGTCTCTTAAAAGCAATAATAATATTAGAGAACAGTTAAAAACTATTAGATAGCTATCATACTGAAACAACACTGAATTTAAAAAAAAAATTAAAAGCCTTTAAAACATAACAGATTTTAAAAAATGCATCACTCCATTAGTAGAACTTTCTGCAACAATCACTTAATGGACATAAGTCTGTTTAAACAGAAAGGCCTTTGTGTTACAGCAGAAGGGAAGGGGACTGCAGCCTGGCCACAAATAGGAGGGAGTACCACAGTCTGTTGAGAAGGCCTTCTCTTGTGTCCTCACCAAAGATGCTTCTGCAAGTGGTGGGACAAAGAGACACTCAGGCAGGCTTGTATAGGGAGATAAGTATTTCAGATAGTTTAGATCTAAGCCATATAGGATATTATAGGTCATGTTTGTGGTAGCCCAGTCAGCAGTCTGGTCAAAGACATGCCCATACTTAGTGTTTAACAGAAATCCACATAGAGTGTAATTAAGGCATGTATCATCATTCACAATCTCCTGTCTCTACTTTCTTACTCATTTGCCCAGCATGTTCAAGGAATCCCATTCCCCCCCCCATGTTTTAAAAATTAGAAAGGAATACTTAAGGATGTCTAGTATTGTCTCCTTAAATTTGGTGAATAGAGTTCTGACTAGCTAATCTAAGTCACTTAGATGACTAAATAATCAGTTATCATATATTATTTTTACTTAATCTTATAAATTATAACTTCTTTTGATTTTTCCCTTGAACATGACCAAGTCCCATAGATTTCCTGATAAATGCTGAAGTTAATCCTAGAGTCTAAAGAGTTAATTATTTTAGGTTATTGAAATTTATTCAGAGGTTGAGTGGCTTTCTCTTCCTGTTGGCTTCAGTGATAACTGGTAAGAGAAGGACAATTAGGGATGGAAAAAATGCAGCCCATGGTTCTATGCCCACTGCATAGGTAGAAAATCATCAAGCCTTGCCTAGAATGGAGGAGCAGTATGGGGTGTATGGGTTGTTCCATTAGCCTTTATGGAGGTTGTTGGAATCATTCTGGCTAGTAGGTGAGAGGAGCTGAATCTTCTTTTCTGATTTTTATTGATTTTATTTCAAGCTTTTGTATGCTATTTGTATGTCATGATGCCCTTAGGAACCATTGCCCTTTCAGAATGTCAAGCCCTTTCGGTCTGAAGGGGTGCACCCTCAATGGACTTTATGGAATGTTTGCAGTCTTGTTGGGTGGTACATGGGAAGGTTTTCTTTTTAGTTCTCTGTTTTTTCTCTACTTTATTTTCTGTTTTTGGATTTTTTTATTTGGGATCAGCTGCCATGAAGCCATTAATATGCCATTATTATATTTAATACTCACTGTGACAGACTCTTTATTCTCCCTTAGACTGGTGTGGCAGTTCCAGTCCAATAAGGTGCCCTGTCAATATCACTTTGCCCTCACTCCACTCTTTCATCACAACATTTGTGTAACAGTGCAAGAGTTTAAATTGTTCCTCAGAACCAAACTGTTTATTTTAAGGTAGCATGTTCTGTTTAGTACAATGACTTAAGATAACTCAGACTGGCTTTGTAGTTATAAAACAAACTAACATTTATTATAGTAACAGGAAATAAAGTATCTTGTTAGAGTTCAGTTGTAGTACAGTGTTGATACAGTGTTGATACATTACCACCTTAAACTTCTGACAGACTTTGTCATTTAATTCCTCCTTCAGACACCAGTTCTCTGTGCCTTTTCCTCAGTAACTTAATCACAAACCAAACCACCCTCTCTCTGGCTAATTCTCACTGGAGGCTCAAAAACACACACAGAAACTTTGCCTCATATAGATTTCTGCTCATAAGCCCCTCCCACACACATCACTGGGCTTCATTCTTGAGGTGTTATTCCTGTTGCCTAGCATTTAGCCATCAAGTTGCCCTGGCATTCCAACTAGCTAACCCCCAAAACAACTTAGTCACACTCATATAGAACTGGGCACTTGGATAAATAAATTAAATGTTTTCCTCACTCCCATTTCCTCCTCTCTTTCCTTACTCTCTCTCCCTCATCTGCATTCTGCATTCTCATTTGACCCATTTCAAATCGTCAAACATTTTGAGGGTTTTTGTAAGGTTAGAGTTACTACTTTAAAGCCAAAACATTCAGCTTGCTTTCTTAGAAATATTATTGAATTCAATGAGACTTACTCCCAAGTAAATGGGTAGAGGTTCATTGTATGCATTTCTGTATACAATCATTTTTCCAGGTGGGAACAGTATGGAGTCAGGAGGTTTTAGGGCCTAGCTATAAGAGACCAGCAAGATGAAATAAATACCGGTATATTCTTTCCTAACTATTAACATCCCTCGTTATTAACCGTTAACAAGGTATTTAAAAGGTAAATGAGCAGTGTCCACACTGGCAGGAGGTGAAAAGAAGAAAGAGAGAGAGATTAGTGACAAAACTCAGCTGAGCAGTCTATAAGATGAGAGCTGATATTCCAGCTTTTCCTAACCTAACAGTTTCCAGGGATATTGAAAGTCCACAATTCCAAGGAGGCAATTATGTTAACACATTTTGTAGTCCAGCTGGGAAAAATTCAAGGGCAGCGAAGGCAATTTTAATAAGGAGCACTTTTGAATATGCCAATAACAAAATTTGCCCAGAGATCAGTGGTGATGGCCTTTGCATTCTCTATAAATCCCATAGCCTATTTTGAAAGCTAACATTTAAGTAATGAATTATTTAGCAGTGATTAAACTATTCTAATTATTAATGTTGATGGCAACAAATTTATCTCCCAGTTTCTAATTGTTAACGTTAATGTTAATGTTTCAGGCTCTACCATTTATATAATTCTGGCTGTAATACAGAACAGAATTTGACTCAAGTTAACTTTTGATTTCACTTCTTCATTTCTATATTTATCTGTTTTTCTCTCTTAACATTCTTGCTTTGAGAATTATCTTCATGATGAAGAAGGGAGTATCTAATTGAGTATTTTCTTTTTCAGCCGGTATGGGTTTTTCTCTTACATGCGAGAATTATTTGATGCTCCTTCTCCCGTGATGAGTTACTTGTGTTCTCAGTATCGTGTTCATGAGGTTGCTGTTGGAAATGAGAAGACCAGAAATATGATTGAAAGAGTGAGCTGTATTACTGAACTTGGGGAGGGGGCTGTATTACTTAGAAAGACTACTGATACTAAATTTGTATTCTGAAAATTTGTATAGAAATGTTTTGAAATACATGCTATTTGTAAGTTGTTTGCCGCCTCGATCCATATGGAGAGGCGGGATACAAATAAATAAATTAAATAAATAAATAAAAACAAATCCTTGTTGATTGGGTGTTGACACTTGCTTATTGTTCTCTCATTTAAGTGGTATTCACACCTTGTTATCTTATTTAAGTTATATGATAAGGTTTTTGCCATGCCATAGACTCTCAAAATGGCTTACAATAAAATGTCAAAAGCGTAAAACATCTTAAAAACTACTTGCTTAACTGAACTGAAATGCAAACAAAATGGCCAAAAGCCCACAGCAAGCGTAATACCCACGAACTCTGAAGTCCACCAGAATTTTCCCTAATCCTCTAGAGCAGTGGTAAGAAATGTGAAGCCCTCCAGGTGTTGGTACATTGCAACTCCCGGAATTTCCTACATTAGTTTGGCTGGCAAAGACTGCTGGAAGATGTACTTTAACAACATCAGGAAGGCCTGACAATTCCCACTTCCGACCTTGCTTTTAAAATCTTGTTTGGGAGAGATCTAATGAAAGAATAAGCCTTTCTACAGTTTTAGTCAAAAGTGGGGTAGGAAGGCAGAGCAGGCGGAGGGACAGAGCTGGGCTTGAACATTTCAAGCACTTTCAGTTTGCCCTCAAAATTTTGCTTATAGGGGGAGGTGGTATGGGGGAGGATATCTATGATTCTAACATGCATATGCCACTACCCAGAATTATAAGTATTTTGTTTTTACTTTGCTAATATCCCTGGCCTAGCTACTCAAACTGTGATTTACTGTTTGTTCTTTAAATGTTCCCTCTTTCAGAATCACTATGTATAATTGTGTGGTGCTGGCTTTCTTTCATGCTCAGGTCATAAAGGAAACAAAACTTAGACAGATCTACACATCAGAAGAGAAATATATGATAAAAATATCTGCTTACACAAATGAATCTGTTTCTAGTAACACATCATTGAAGCCAGCACAGTACCTTACTGTCACAGTGGATGCAGATAAAAGAAGGCAGTTGGAAAATCAAAAGAATGTAAGTTGATTTATGGTGCCCTTTCAAGAAAATAGATAGTGGGCCATGATTTGAAATGTTTGGAGTTAATAATCCTATAGAGTGTTTGGCATCAACCATTTGACAGGCATTTTCTGTCCGTTGTACTTAGCATTTACTGCTTTAAGGCAACAGTTCCAAGTAAACTTGTTTGCAAGGAAACTCCAAGTAAATGTTTATAGAATCAAGGTGCAAATATCTTTAACACGAGAATAGTCACATCTGATCTTTAAGATGTTGTATACTTTTCTGAATTTGCTTTTCGTAATGTAGTAATTCTTAGGAGCTGTGTTTTTTTCTTCATTTCCTGGTCTTTATATGGTTGTCTGTACAAACCCTTAATATATTGCAACATGTGTGTGTGGTGATTTTTTTTTAAATTTTACTGGAAGATTGCACACCTACATTAATAACTTAAGATGGACAAGCATCTGTCTCTACTGGCAGCTTGCTGAAGACGGAGGGTCTTTCCACACTACACTGTTATAGTGCTGTTATTCCAGTTTCAACATCCTGTGGAATTCTGGGATTTGTAGTTTATTGAGACCAAAGAGGTTTCTGGCTGAAAATTCTGAATGCCCCTCTCTAAACTACAAGTCTCAGGATTCCATAGGATGTTGAAAGTGGAATAATAGCACTATAACAGCATACTGCAGAAATGGCCTTAGATTCAGAAGCAGTGTAGTGCAGAAAGGCCTTGACTCACTGTCTGTTTATTTATTTAAAATATTTCTGTCAGTCAGCAAAGGAAACTTCCAAAGTGGCTTATGACCTCATTTTGAAATTCACATGAATATCTCACCCCACAAAAAAATAAACCAGATGAGGTCTATCAGCCCCTAATCTAAATGCCCTCATAGACAGAAAGGCCTTAACTAATTTTCTAAATGAGCTCAGTAAGTTTACAAATTTCTCAAAATAGTCTTCCACAGAGGTTGTGTTGCCACAAAAGAGGCAATGCTCCTTACTGCTTTATGCCTTGCCTCTGAAGATGGTGGCAGACTCAGAGAAGGACTCACTTGAGGATTTCTAATGTCTGAGAGTTTGGGGAGGAGACATTATGAAACCAGTGCTAAAATATTTACTTTATGATTTGCATTCCATTAGTAAAAGAGCTTGATAAGGAACTGAGGTGACAAATACCTAGTTGCTGAGAATCTATAACATTGGAATAATATTCTGTTTTAATTTATAGTACAGAAGTATGTTTTGTATGAGATTTGCAGCAGGCAGAAAGTTGAGGCTTGTGGCAACAGGTGTGCCCAGGCAAGTTGTCATTGCAGGAAGGTAAGGCAGCAATTTAATTGCCTAAATTTACAAAACCTGGAAATCTATCTAGGTATAGGTCCTGTTGCACTCATTGGGACTGGCTTCTGAGCAGATATGTAGGGGATTTCATAGTTAACAAAGAAATGTGTGGCTACCGTTTGTAGAGCTAGTTGCTGAGCTCATTTGGCTAATTAGTCCAAATGGTAAGTTACTGTTTTTCTAACGTAGTTGCTGAATGAGGAGGTATGTTGGCTTCAAGCAGTAAGTGCCATATAACTTTAGTGAGATTATGTTGAAACATTATAAAATAATATTTTCTTCTGTGCCGTTTACTTTAGGAAATTAACAGGCGGCTACAGTTATTAGATAATTCCATAGCTGAACTATCTGAGAAACAAAAACATCTGGATCACAGAGACAATGAGCTCCGACAGCGGAAAAAGGAACTTCTAGAACGGAAAAACAAAAGGAATCAGTTGAAATCAAAAATTAGCATGAAATATGACAGGTATACTTTTTTTGTGATGTTACGTACTACTCATTTGGAATATTATTTTTAAATTTTAAATTAAAAAACACTTAGAAAATTGAGACAAAACTAGATCAGGAGTTTTACTACCTTAATATTAGAAGTAATTAATTAAATGAGAAAATAGAGTCTACTGGGAAATAAGAACTGAAATAGAAGATATAAGTGGATTTTATTTATTTGATTTATATACCATCTTTCTCCCAAAATAGGACTGAAAGCAGCTTAAATATAAGTTAGGACAAAATAGCTAAAATAATATGTAATATAAAAGTTTAAAAAGCATTAAACAATCAATCCCATAAGAACATGGTGTGATGAATTTGCTTTGCAGGTTTCGCTATTTGGTATGCTGGTGCAACTTGATGGTGAGTTGCTAGGCAACAGGAATACACCTCAAGAATGAAACCTAGCACAGTGCTGCTTGTGGGAGGGGAATTATGAATGAGAGGAATTCTATGTAAGATTTTAGCCTTCAGTGAGAACTTGGCCAGAAAAGATGGCTTGGGTGTTTTTAAACAGCTGAGGAAGAGACACAGAGGGCTGGTATCTAAAACAGGGACTTACTGTCAGAAATGAACTCTAACAAGATGCAGTACTTTATTTCCAATGTTACTATAATAAATGTTACAATTTGTTTGATAACTCAGACTGACTCAGCAGTTGTCTAAAGTCACTGATGATAAAGAGAACACACTGTCTTAAATAAAGAGTTTAGTTCTGAGTGAACACTTAGACCTGATCTCTGCTATACAAAGGTTGTGATAAAATGATGGAGTCAGGGTCCCTTATTAGAGTGGAGCAGGTATTGACAGGGTACTTTATTAAAGGGGAACTGCCAGACTAATCTGATGAGAAATAAAGGCCTGTCAACACATGGCTTTTAAGATATTGACACATATTGCATATTAAGAACCGCACTCTTGTTGTATGCCCCTCTTTCCCCAGCCAGTTAAAGCTAAAGGCCTGTGTAAATAGGAAGATCTTTGCTTACTGGTGAAAGAGGGAGGCAACTGAGCCTCCCTCAGAAGGGAAATCCATAGCCCAGGAGCAGTCACTGAAAAGGCTCTCTCCTGTGTGCTTACCAGATGAGCCTGGAGTGGCTTTGGGACAGAGAGAAAGTCCTCCTCTGAAGGCCATAAGAGGTTGATAAGGCTGGTATGGAGAGATAGGGGCTTTCAGACAATCTGGACCTTAACCAGATGAACAATTGAACGGTCTGTTTGAGAATCTAGAGTTTCCATCCTTATATTTATTTAGGTTTTCAGCAGTGATCAGTAGTACTAGATGTTTGCACTGTGATAATTTGCTATCACATTTTTATATTGCATTTGTATAGCAGTAATACAATAATCTGAAGCCCTTTGATTATGGAAAATTAAGTTTTAGATATTTGATTGTTTTATATCAGATATCCTAGTCAGTTATGTTTGCCGTCTAATTCATTAGTTCACTTCCCTTTCATTCTTCCTCCTTAGTAGTTTATTTCTTCATACAGCCTGGATCGTTTGGTTCCCTTGCCCTAAATTTTATTCTGTTTGCTACACTACCAATAGTCATAGCTGCTTGGACTTCAATAGCAGGCTATATTTGTACATGATTGTGTCGTAGGCACATTCTGGGCATGCTTTACTTCACCTAATTAGGCTGATTCTTGCAGGATTTTAACATACTTTGATTGTACAGACAGACCTTTGTCACCTGTCGGTAGCTAGATAGCTGTATGTTTGCATATCTGTTGCATGGAGCAGAGTAATTAAAAGATCAGTGATATGCTATTGAACGTTACTTCTTCATTACCAAAAAGGAAGATAATGGACAAAATCTAAGCCCATGCATGGTTGTCTTAAAAACAATTAGATACTGACTTGTACATAAGAGCCCAAATGGTTACCAATTTACATAAAAGTTTTCTATATGTCTCTCTCTGTCCTTCTGCCTGCCCTTGTGGGGCACCCTCCTTCTTTCAGCAGCTGTGGAAAGAAGAAGAGAGGAGGATTGGGAAGACAGTAATAATAGCAGAAATGTCTCTCACATTTCCTTGCTAAAAGATGAGGAAGGCATGGATGGCTGCTGGCTCCTCTTCAGATGCCTTGCTTGCTCCCAGGGGTCCTTATGTGTGTGTGTGAGGGTGAGTCAGGAAATTCTCTGAGTTACCCCCACCCACCCAAGTGGCTGTACTCCCACAACCCATGGCAACAAGCAAGGTGTGTGCCCCTTCCTTTTTTGGGGGGGGGTAGCATTGTTTAGAACACTAGAACTGCTTCAACTGTTTTCACTGTTGGCCGCCTTCTCTTCCTGCTGTGCTCATCAGGGGAAAGAATTATAAGTCACTACAAACACTGCCATCATATTCTCTGGCAGCTGCATGTCTCTGGTGGTGTGTGTGTGTGTGTGTGTGTGTGTGTGTGTGTGTAAAAGTGGATCCAGCTCACCAAGGAATACAGGGAGGAAAATTGGCTGACCCTGGATAATTTGGGGCTTGGTTTCTGACAAGATAATTCTTGCTTACGGAATCAGGATAGGATAGTTCATTCTAGTAATACTACTGAGGATCCTAAGTACCCTAAAAGCATCAGGTGCTGTAGACTATATTTCAGAGGAAGGAATTGGCAAAACCACCTCTGTTTGGAGGCACACACACACCCCACTATTGAAAATTGATATTTGGCTATAAAAAAGTCTGTAGAATCTTTTTAGATTCTTTAAGATGGCTCAATCAGAATATTCAAATTTGCTGTATATTGAAATGTAGCTGTCTTCCTTTGTAGTTAATGTTGATGTTTATTAATAGCCTCTTTGCATTTTGTAATAATTCACATAGTGTTCATAAATCTTTTTTGCACAGTTTAAGACAGATGGAACAAGATGCCATCAACTTGGAAGAAGAAACTGAGCGAGCAAGTGGTAAAATAAAACAAATAAACACAGAAAAAGTAAAACTTGTAGTAGAATTTATGCAGCTAATAAAGGTAAAAACAATTTTTAAAGGGCTGCTGTTGCATATTAAGAAATTATGATGAATTACTACTTTTCCAGCCTTCTCTCTTAAAGAAGACAATTTAAGTATATGAACTGACATGCATATTGAACTTGGTTCTTAATTACTTGTCACTCAGTAGCTATGTCTATGTTAGAAATAATTTTATTGAATGGTATTGAATGATACGAAAGCTTTTGATCAGTAATGGATGTTCAACACATGTGAATTATCACTTTTGTTAATTATTATGGAACATGATATGCATGATATGGAAATTTTTTGTCTATCTAGATCAATGTTACAAGAAAGAATAGTTAGTCAAATCACCCTGGGCAAAGGTTCAAGTAAAGTTGAACCTATAAAGTTGTGTTTTTTTAAATGCAGAGGTCCATTCACCAGCAGTTCATTAGTCAGTTTTTGGTAACACTCTTAGACCTGTCTTCTGCTGGAATATAGCTCTCAGGGCCCAACCCAAATTGGAGCTTGGCTCCCTCAGATGTTAACCTGTACTCTGCCCATCGTCTGATTGCATTCCTCTAATCCTTGGCACTTCTGCATGTAGGAGATTGAATGCCCAGTTGGTAAAGAAGCACAGTGCATCTGATGGGGTGTGAAAATTTGAAAAGGGTTTACTGGTTTGCACAGACTTGCTGCTGGAAGGGAAGTATGGATTTACAAGTGTTTGCTACTTTAAATATACTTCATAAATGCTATCATGTTTCCATCCTGTAAATGGTGAGTTCTGTGTCTTTAAATAAATGCTTAGAGAGTCAGAAAGTGGACTGGATATGCTATGGTGGGTGGAAAGAAGGCAAGAGCCATGTTGTTTTTCCTGACTAGTGTTGCATACATTTGGGGCTTTTCTGCACTACACTGTTATAGTGCTATTATTCCACTTTCAGCATCCTGTGGAATCCTGGGGTTTGCAGTTTAGGGAGGAGCATTTAAAATTCTCAGCCATAGAACACTTTGGTGTCAGTAAAATACTAAGCCTAGAATTCCGCAGAATGTTGAAAATGGTATAATACTATTGATAGTGTAGTTTGGAAAGGCCTTCAGTTGCATTGCACATTGCTCAGATTATAACCAACCTTTTAGAAGAAAAAATGCATCTTCTTCAGTGCAGTATTTTATGGCAAGGAAGTATATGGTGTCATAGTGTTTGAGGCATTTCATCAAACCCAAATCAATTGCATGCAACAACTGAGCAACAGTCACGAAAAAGAATCTGATATGGTTCCTATATGCCCATTGTATAATGATGTTGCAGTTGACAGTGAGCTTGCTCATAGTAGGGGTGAGGGGAACTTTTGTTCATTGCTTCTACTGCCTATGTACGAAACTGCTACTAGGTGTTCCTGGGTTTTAATTTTATGACCTAGGCAGACATGCAAGGACAAAAATAAAAGTGCCAGGTTCAGGATCATAGTAAAGAAGAGACCCAGTTCTTGTGCTGTGTGTGAAGGTACTGTGTGGCACAATATGGCAGAAAAGACAAACCTATAGACTAAGTCATGATAATTGGACCAGGACATACAAAATGGAATAGCATAATCAAAATCCATACCCAAAATTGGAAAAGTTAGCTTACCATGAGCATTTCTTAAGCTTTAAGGATTACAACAGAAAAGACAAATACATAACACTAAACTTTAAGTATAGAAACCACACATATTTTAAATTATACTATTAAAATAGATCTATTTTATCCCTAGGGCCTAAATACTCTGAAGGCATCAGATCCTGTCTGATCTTGGAAGCTAAGCAGGGGCAGCCCTGGTCAGTATTTGGATGGGAGACTGCCAATGAATATCAGGTGCTGTAGGCTATATTTCAGAGGAAGGCAGTGGCAAAACCACCTCTGAATATTCTTTGCCTTTGAAAACCCTTTGAAATTCATGGGGTTGCCATAAGTAGACATGCAACTTGAAGGCACATGTACACACAGTTTATCTGTAGCAATAAACTGTGAGCTTAAACAGAAAACACACTGCCTCTGAACTTTCACCAGTTTCAAGCATAATGAATGTTCTCCTCTTTAGCAACCTCTCTGAACATTTTTTTCAGACATGTATGACTCTAAATGAACAGAAAACAGCTTTGGTTCTACAGAATACAACAGCTGTTTTTCGCAAGAGCAGAATGGAGGCTGAATATAAAGCTGCAGCTGTTCAAATACGAGCTGTAGAGGTAAGAGTTCCACTTTCCACCGTGTTGAATGAACTTGAAAGCGTACCTAATATGTTAATATAGGAAAGTATTTGGAGGAAGCCATAGCTTATTGGCAGAGCAGAAAGTTCAGTACTTGAAATCTCTAAGTAGGGATGGGAAAATAACCCAGACAGCAAAGAAGGAGTTAAATATGGAGTTGAAAAACAGATGAGAAATTGAGTAGTAGTCAGCAAATGGAGAGACCCTTAAAAACTCTCACTGTCAAGGCAGGACTGATAAAAATGAGAGGAAAGGGAGGGAGACAATAGATTCAGAGGAAAGGAAAAGCCTCATGGATCTTACCTCTGGGATGGGTGCAAAGTGATAATAACCCAAAGGATTGTGGATTGCTCCTCTGTATCATCCAGAGAACTGCAGACATCAGAGTTTGGAGGCAGTGTATGACAAATAAGTTATTAACTCTGTTTCCAGTAATGAAAGCATAACTAAGTCACGATATGATTGTAACATGGTTGGGGCCAGTTTAATAGTTTTTGTAGTATACAGTAGTAGCTTTTTGTTACTTACTGCTTTTTATCAAGTAAGTCCCACTGACTTCAGTGGGATTTACTTGTAGGCAAGTGTGTGTAAAACTGCCGCCTTAAGCACTCACAGTTTTCCAAGTTTTAAAAGATATTGTGTACATTGTTCATGAGTTCTTGTGTCAGTCTGCATATACTGTCATGCCTTTCTCTTACTACTTCCGGTTATTCCTATGGATAATTATTTAAAAGATCAGTTTACTGTATACTTATTTTTAACGCTGTTTCAGACTACATAGGTAAGTTTTGTACCAAAGGCAGACAATGGGTTGCAGTCAATGCAGATACGTTGAAGTAATGAAAACAAACAGGTTTTTGTTTTTATTTTTTGCTTTTGAGGAATGGGATAGTAAAGAGTTACTTTTCTAAAGTTGCAACTTTAATTGTACCTGGAACTTAGGACTGTAACTATATTTAGTTATAAAAGATAGCAGTCCATGCTCTTGGCTGTGACAATAGCAGTAACATTCAGCTAGGTGGAGCAATAAGATACCTTGATATGTTCATATGTATCTTTCATTATCATCAGCAAAATAATATGAAATGGCACAATGCTAACACAGATTATACTGCTTTCATAAAGTTGGCCAGCATTTCTCATTCTTTTTGCATACATTACCAGACATGAAGACAAGGCTAGGAACATTTCCTCTGGTGGCTCCTCTTGCCTTCTAAATGAATCCTGTGCTTAACCTTTAAAAACTATGGATTTAGGGGAACTGGATAGCAGCAGTTAACTTCTGTTGCTTTTATATAACCCAGAAGACTTGAAGAGCCAAGTAAAAATTCCATTGCTTCTAATGTGCCTTGGATTTATTCCTGTTCCTGCACATTGTGTTGATAGTCTTTCAGAATGCTTTGAACAAGCTGTGGCAGACAGGCAAAATACAAGTCACTGTTTTTCTGTGGGAGACAAATGCCACATATGTGCCTTCTGTGAGCTCAGTACAGGGATTCACTGAGCATAGTAAAACATTGTCTCTTGGATTAGAATATGTTGCTCTTGTTAACATGCATGCACATTAAAAAATGCCACAAGAACACTGGCAGATTTTGTGTGTTTTTTGTATTCAACACAGAGCTTTAGATCAGGAGCTCAATTATTATCTTAAGCAGTTGCGGTTATTTAATTCTTTAATGAATATGAGTAGGAAATGTGTGTTTTATGACCCATATGGAACAGTCAGGGGGATTGTTAGCCCCATCTGCTCATCAGATAATTGGCATTGTCACCTTTGTGTTTGAAAAATGTTTTGTAAGACACTTGTTAATTGTCTTGCTGGGTGTGATTTTTTTGGTACATGTGCTGTGCACATATGGAGAGAAAAGTCCACAGAGTTCTATTCAGTACATACATCATAGTATTTATTTAAGAACACCTTTTAAGAACATAGCAGCCCCATTTTCCTTCTGTCTGCATTGTTCATCTCGAATCATCTAGGACTACTATGAGCTTGTATCTCTCTTCAGCTCAGTTTTACAGGAGATTTTTGCCTACCCATCTCCATTAATTCCCCTGCTTCTCTTAATGATGGTGGAACAACTCCTGATATTAAAATATGGGAAATTCTCAGTGATCTATAGAATATACCCTTGTGTTTACAGGTAGTGAGCATCAGATAACTTGCAAATAAAAGGAGTAATAGTTCCAGTGTTGCAAAACAAGGGCAAAGTTTTGTATTTAGCAGTCCGACATATCCATGCTTCATGCAAGTAAATTTTTTCCTCAGAGAAGTTTCTTTTTAACAGAGAAGAGGTCCATGTGTTTACTTGCTGGCTTCCTCTGAAATCAGTGAAGTAGTCATTGCTGACAGGCTCCAGCAAGTACAATTAGTTAGTTGATTTAACCTTTGAGGTGCTTTGATATTTTTCATATGGTTCCGTTTCTGAAATGTCTCCTGTGGGTGAATATAGATGTATAATAATTGTATCATTATTCGTTATTCACTTATAAAGCACCTAAAATTTTCAAAGAATTATAAAAATAAGGTAGTCCCTGCTTGCAGACTCACACACTCATAGGCATGATAGAAGAGAAAAGAATGGTGAAGGAAGAGGAAAGTAAGAGTGGCAGTTCTTGATGTTACATAATCTTGACAGTATTTTCTGATCTTGACAGGTAGGCCACCTTGCCTTTAAGAACATATATGCACACACAACCCAACAGCTCTTAGTCCCCTGACTGATGGCTTGAAGAGTGTGTTTCTTTTTAGCTGTGCTTAGCAGATTCAGAGCAAATCACAAATGACCATACTCTGTGTGTGGTCAGATTAAAACAACAACAACAACAACACTCCAACCAGTTCAACTTGTTTAATTATGTTTCCTCTGAATGTGTGGTTGTACACATGCATGCATGCACACACAGAGAGACTGAGAGAGAGAATGAAAAATAGAGTGTGTTGTTCTTTTTGATGATGATGATGATGATGCAGTATCACTCCACTGCAGTGTTTCTAGAAGTTCTCCAGTGGAGGAAAATATTAATGGTTTGATTCACGTAGCTATATTTAGATGATGAGATTAAGTCAAGTAACATTTGCTAGTTTTTATATACCATCTTACAATTTGTTGAGACACCTCCTTGGCCCTTGTAATTGCATTACATTCATATTTGTTTGACTGTTAGATATAGAAAAATTAGTCCCATTATTAACCAATCACATTAATGATTTATAAACATCCCATATTTTGTGAATAAATGTATAGACAAAATTAAGATGCCTTGCCAAAATAGCACATTACTTTTCCTGTTTCATAGTTGCCATGATATCATGGGTGTTGGTTTGAGAGCATCTGTGGACTTAGGTGCCAAGAGTTGATTTCCAACTCACCATGGCCCGTTATAGACAGAGGCTGGCATTGTATTGGTTAGTTTTAACTAGAATACACCCTTTCAATCAGTTGTTGAATGGTGAGTCAACACACAGGTAAAACCCATTGATTCAGTGTATCTAATGGGGACTAACAACAGGAGTTAGACCATAGTGAGAAAACCATAGTTTCCTGTTTTGTGATGGACCTAAGGTGAGCCTTGGGCTCACTTGTGCCACTCTTCTTTCTCTTGCTCTTTTGTGTTCACACAGAGTCAACTGAAACTTTCCTTCCCAGTTTTAAACACATCACACTTCCCTGTCATATACAAATTCAGAGAAGTGTGATTTGTTAAAACTGTAGTTAATGAGAACAAGATAGGATCACAATGTGGTTTAAACAAACCACAATGTCTCAACTTCACTTGTCTTGAACTGCAGTATAGCCAGTTTAAATCCAGAAGCAGATATTTTCAGTCTCTATGTCTGGCACATAAAGAGGGAGGGAGGGAGGAGTGTGTTTAGCCTAAAACCTGCAACTGTGTCGTGTAATAGGAAATCATGTCTTTTCTTTGTATCTGTGCTGACCAACAGAAAGTAAGAAATTAACTATTTGTTGTTCTAACCTTCAGAGTTGTGATTTACTTTAGGGGAGGACAGTATTTGGGCTGTATGCCTAATCCAGCCTACACAGGGTTTGAGAAGTATTCTTTCCACTTCTTGAAATCCAGCATTAATCAATTGGGTTTGGATCTCAGTGAGGGAGATGTTAGAAGGAGCTAGTGGTATATAGGAATCTCCCCCAGTTCTTCTTCGTGGTCTCTGTGCCTCATACAATAAGAGCTTTCGCGCCTGCGGTAGTGTACGGAAAATTCTAGAGCTTAGTAGCTTGGCAGGAACTCCTCCCCCACGTCGGTACTGCGCATGCTCCTCCCGTCAAGCAACGGTCATTCCTCAGTTCTTTCTTGTCTGCCGTCACGTACAGAAGGTTCTGCTAGTGGCTTGTGCTTTTCATCAAAGAAATTCTGTTTTCTCGACCTTGGCTTGGCTTTCGGATATGATTCTTGGATTTTGGACTGATTTTCTGGTAATCGACCTCCTCCTTTTCCTCAATTCTTCCGTCGTTCTTTGAACGCCGTTTTTTCCTCTTCGAATTCCGCTCTTCTCCTCTATGCGTCTTCGTTTTTTCTTCCTCCACCCGGCCACCTGTCTATGTCGGCCCTTTTTAAGAAGTGTGCCTCTTGTAGCCGTAAGATCGCCCAATCCGACAAGCATCGCTACTGCCTTTACTGTCTGGGTGAAACCCACAATGTTCAGGCTTGCTCAGTCTGCCATGAGTTTACCCATCAAACTCTCCGAAACCGGGCGGCGAGGCTAAAGTCTCACTGTTGGGAGGAATCCTTGAAGGCAAAGGACGTAGTGACAATGTTGGAAAAGGAAAAACCGACCTCAACTTCTGCATCGGCGGCTGCCGTGCCCTCAACTTCATCGGTACCATCACCGGTACCGATATCAAAGCTACCGAGGATACCAAAGTTGTCGTCAAAGGAGTCTGCTGCGGGCTCGCAGCCTCCTGCCCCTGTCAAGATGGCAGCCCAACGCAAGCGTCCTCCCTCTTCTGATCCTAAAGGGAAAGAGAAGAAGAAAAAGAAGGAGAAGAGACATCACTCTGAGCGTGCTGAACCACTTACTCCGCCTCCCACCTTGTCAGCTGAAGTACAAGAGGTCTTGGAACTCTCCGATGAGGAACCGGTGGAACAGTCGGAACCCACGGCACAAATCGAAGAGGAGGCTGAGGTTGCTAGCCCTGCTCGCTCGTTGTCAGTGGACCAAGAGGAGGCGGTTCCGGCCAATAGGCCATCACCGAGCCGACGCTCAGCCTCGCGAGAGTGCCAATCACGCTCTTGCTCCCGCTCCCGATCTGTCTCCTGGGACTGGAGAGCTAGGCCTTCATCTCCTCGCCATCGGGAGGTGCGCCCAGAAAGAGCTCACTCCAGAGACTCTGTCTTCACCTCGGCGTCCTACCTCGGTAGGTACGGCCACGAGTACCTCTGGAGGAAATATCCAGACTCCTATTCCCCATCTTACAGGGATAGGTATCATCCGGATCCGCGCTTTTGGTCACCGCGAGGCCGTTCTCCACCTCGCCGACGATCCCGATCACCTTCGCGCAGATCCTATGACAGACTGCCAGAGAAATCGCCCTCCCCAAGACACCGGAGGCCGAGGGAGCCTTCCCCTCGTTACAGGGCAGTATCACCGCCCCAGAGGGTGACTGCAACCGCCACACACCCTGTGGAAGTGGCTACTACCACTCAAGCAGGAGACTCATCGAAATCTGAGTCTCAAAAGCAATCGACGCGGGCAGACCGGTCCAAGCCCTCACCTCTCCCTTCGAAGCCGACTAAAACGGTCACGATGTCGACACAAACAAGCCGTCGACAACGACCACTACATCTTCCACCAAGCCCGGGACTTCGTCTACTGTAGCTGTGCAGACAGGAAAAGACAAAGATGTTCCCGCAACAAAACCATCCAAAAAGGCGGTAGAGTCCTCTTCTTCATCGGGCTCCTATGAGTTGGATTCGGATTCGGCTGAATCCACGGCTTCCTCTATGACTCTCCACCACTGAAATTCGGGAGAGCCAGCCCCAGAGGCTGCCCCTGAGGATGTTTGCCAATTCTCGGCAATTCTCCTCTGGATGGCTACAGCGCTAGGCCTGAAGGTGACCGAAGCGCCTTCGCTGGCACAGGATCCTGTCTTCCAGTATCTAGGGACTCGGCCTCCCTCCACTGCGCCACTGCCCTTCTTACCTACGCTGTTGGATGCCATCAGACAACCGTGGGAGAAACCAGCATCGGCACCTCCGATACCGCACAGACTGGAGCACCTCTACAAAACGCAGAGGGAAAATGCAGAATTCTTGTTCACTCACCCGGTACCGAATTCGGTAGTGGTCGAGTCGGCACAGAATAGGGGAAGCTCCAGACCACATACAACACCATCTGATCACAAAGGCCGTAAGCTCGACAACTTTGGCCGCCGCTTCTACTCTGCATCCTCGCTGGTCACCCGAGTCCTGAATACCATGGCGTGTATGGCGGCATATCACCGCAACATTCTGGATCGTCTGGCACCGCTCTTGGAGGACCTACCTGACGACTCGCGGGAATCTGCGATCCAACTGCATGGTGAAGCGGTCGCACTGGCAACCCAGCAGTTAGCCTCCTCACGGCATGCAGTCGAGGCAACGTCAAGAGTGATGGTAGGAGCGGTCGCCTTGCGTCGCCACACGTGGCTCAGGTCTTTGGGACTCCAGGAGGACGACCGGAAGAGGATTGAAGACCTCCCCTTTGATGGCAAGGGACTTTTTCATTCCTCCACCGATAAGGCCATGAACCACGTCATCAAGGCCAGGCTGACAGCAAGAAAAATGGGTTTCCCTCCACCACAGCAGCGCCGCAACTCCGGCTCTCGTCAGTCCTGGCGCAGGTTGTCCACTTCCTCTTTCCAGCAATCAGCACGCTCCACGGTCTCCCGGCCTTCGACCTCATTTTCCTCGAGAAGACTCCTCCGTCGCCGCCCGCCCTCGACTAAGAAGTCTTCATCGAGCATCAAGTCGAGGTTTTGACCGCCTGTGCAGGTCGCCACCAATACCATCATTCCACCTTCCATTGTCCCACAAAGATCAACCGAGCTTGGCCAAACATCTAGCCAACTGGATGGCTGTCACCACGGACTCTTGGGTGCTCACCATCGTCCGTCTTGGCTACGCCATCGAATTTCAAAGTATTCCGCCGCGAGGCGTATACTACTCCACCCAGGCCAGCTTGGCTCTCTTGGAAGAGATCCAGTCCCTTCTCCAAAAGGGGCAATCGAGAGGCTTCCGCCTACAGCCAAGACCACCGGCTTCTTCTCCCGGTACTTCACGATACCAAAACCGGATGGGACTCTACGGCCCATCTTAGACCTCAGAGGGGTGAACAAATACATTCACCTCAAGAAGTTCAAGATGCTCACCCTACCCGCCATCATGCCCTTCCTTCACAAAGGGGACTGGTTCGCCTCCATCGATCTTCGGGATGCCTACTTCCATATCGCCATTTGCCCGCAGCATCGTCGATACCTCAGATTCGCGGTCGACGATGTCTGTTACCAGTACAAGGTGCTGCCCTTTGGGTTGTCCACCACGCCCAGGGTCTTCACCAAATGCATGGCCCCGGTGGTATCATACCTGCGAACGAAAGGCATATCCGTCTACCCTTACCTAGACGACTGGCTCTTGATGGCGCCCTGCAAACAGAGTCTATACGAAGACATACACAAGACTCTGACCCTTCTCACCCATCTAGGGCTTCAAATAAACCTGAAGAAGTCGCACCTGGAACCGTCGAGGCTCCTCGATTTCATCGGCGCAACCCTAGACTCGGTATCGGCGAGAGCATATCTGCTGACCGACCGGGCAAAGACGCTCCGCCTTGCGGCGTTGAGCGTCTTCCGCTCCTCGTCAGTCACAGCCAAAAGGATCCAACAACTCCTCAGATACATGTCAGCCACGACAGCTGTGACATACCTCTCTCGACTGCGGGCACGCCCTCTGCAGCACTGGTTTGTCCGCGTGTTCAACCCGATCCGCGACGACCAGGAACAACGATTACAGCTGCCTCCAAATATAAGGCACTCGCTGCTGTGGTTGCAATCCACGACGACTCTCCTTTTGGGCATGCCATTCCAGGAGGAGAACCTGTCCATGACAGTAACGACCGGCGCCTCTCTCCTTGGCTGGGGAGCGCACTCCGAGGACCTCAACGTCCGCGGCAGGTGGATCGGACCAGAGACCGAACTCCACATAAACGCCCTCGAGCTCCTCGCCATTTGGAAAGCTCTGAAGGCCTTCCGACACCTCATTACCGGGCACATGGTACTAATCCTCACGGACAACACGACCGCAGTATGTTATGTGAACAAACAAGGCGGAACACACTCGTCGACCCTCCTCGACATCGCCCTACGCCTTTGGGACTGGTGTGTCCGCCTAAAAATTACCCGGTGGCGGCCCACCTGGCGGGCCAGGACAACACACAGGCAGACACGCTCAGCAGGGAGACGTCTCCCCACCACAAATGGTCCCTCTCCACCGAGGCCTTCCAGACGATCTGCGACCGATGGGGAGAGCCCGAGATCGACCTATTCGCCAGGAGAGAGAATGCGAAATGTCCCCGATTCTGTTCGAGGGCTGGACGGGACCGACGCTCCATCGGAGACGCCTTCCAGTTCAGATGGGACACGGGTCTCCTCTGTGGGTTTCCCCCGTTCCCGTTGCTGGGCCGAGTAGTGTCAAAAATCCTCGCGAACCGTGCCGACATCATCCTCGTTGCCCCATACTGGCCGAGGCAACACTGGTTCGCTCCCTTGCTCCAAGCCGTGCAGGGTCAGATTCTCCGACTTCCATCGGTACCGGATCTTCTCTCACACTCTGACTGCTGCGTACTGCACCCGGACCTGCCACTACTGGCCCTCCATGCCTGGAGGATATCGCCTTAGATGACCCTGTCATCGGGAACGTCCTCATAGCGGCCAGAAAAGAGTCTACGCAACTATCACTATAAATGGTGCCGCTTTGTAATGTTTGCGCAGTCCCGAGGAGGCCCCTCGATACCGACCAGCTTGCCGACGGTTCTCCATTTCCTCCTAAGTATTCGCTAGCAAGGTTTGGCCTTCTTCTCGCTCAAAGTATATCTGACCGCAATCGTGGCTTACCAGCCTCCGCGATCCCCATCGGCGGCCTTCTTCCATGATGATACCGTGAGACAGTTCCTAAAGGACCTTCAACATCTCTACCTGCCGGTATCGCTGCCGATACCACCATGATCTCTATCCCTAGTACTGCCACAGCTTTCGAGACCGCCCTTCGAACCCTTAGCAACCGCAGATGACAGGCTCCTCTCTATGAAGACAGCCTTCTTGATCGCAATTACCTCTGCCAGGAGAGCCGGAGAGTTAACAGCACTTCGCAGCGATGAACCCTATCTAGTCTTCCACAAAGACAAGGTGGTTCTCCAGCCTGACATCTTGTTCCTGCCAAAGGTAGTGTCCACTTTCCACCTATCTCAAGACATTATTCTACCAACCTTCTACCCGGGACCGACTACTGCATTGGAGAGATCCCTGCATTCCCTCGATGTCTGCAGAGCCCTGGCCTTCTACACCGACAGGACCTCTGTTTTTCGACAGACTCCACATCTCTTCGTCTGTTACAGAGGCAGTCGGAAAGGACATAAGGTGTCGACCCAACGTTTCTCCAAGTGGGTTGTCAACACCATACACCTGGCCTACGAGCTCGCAAAGCAACCTCCACCAGCCTTCCTTCGGGCCCACTCTACAAGAGCCGTGGCGACATCAGCAGCTCTCCTCAGAGGTGTAGGCCTGCCTGAGTTATGCCGTGTGGCGACCTGGTCCCAGCCATCGACCTTCGTGCGCCACTACAGGCTTGATTGCCAGTCCCGTAGAGATGCTCGATTTGGACGGGCTGTGCTGGCTTCTGTACTCTAGGACCTGACCCACCGTCCTACTGGTAAGCTATGCAGTCTCCTATTGTATGAGGCACAGAGACCACGAAGAAGAAGAACAGGTTGCTTACCTGTAACTGTGGTTCTTCGAGTGATCATCTGTGCCTCATACACACCCGCCCTTCCTTCCCCTCTTTTCAGGTCCCTGTACTTCTTACAGAACTGTACTTCCACAGAACTGAGGAATGACCGTTGCTCGGCGGGAAGAGCATGCGCAGTACCGACGTGGGGGAGGGGTTCCCGCCAAGCTACTAAGCTCTAGAATTTTCTGCACACTACCGCGCAGGCGCAAAAGCTCCTATTGTATGAGGCACAGATGACCACTCGAAGAACCACAGTTACAGGTAAGCAACCTTTTCTTATCCTCAGTCTTTGATCAGAGATAACTGTGAGCAGGCAAATCTGTGAGCTTGCTTGGCCCATCCCACATTCTCCTCAGTGGGGCAAGGTGCGGGCAGGTCAGCTGCAGTCAGTGTTCCTTCAGCCAGTGCTTGGGTCTATGAACAACTCCCCTCCCCTTTGTCTGAATAGGGAAGGCAAGAAAGGAATAAAAGTGGGTCTTTGGTTGCTGTGTTGACTAGAAATTCAGTTTGTCACTAAGCTCTTTGGGTTTTTATATTGGGTTTTTAAGATGGCTCCCCCACTCATTGTAATTGTAACTGTGCCTTAGTAATTTCAAAAGGAACTCCCACCCGTAACTGGAATAATGAGTTTGCTATTGCTACATAAGATAATGATATCTAAAAGTGCATTTTGTTGGGTTTTGAAAATTTGTGCAATGTGACAAGTAGAGCTATCAGGATTAGTATTACTGTTGAAATCTTTTTCCCTGAAGAGATAACACACAGACAATAGAATCAAAAGTAGTGGCAGTGGAATACTCAGGAGCTCAGAAATTGTGCTAAGACACAAAGATCTCCATGTGCTCTGGCAGCTCTATCCAGCAACTTTAGGTGAGCAGTTAAGCATAGTATAACCTTCATGTCTATTATGACAAAATTAAATGTAAATGCTTTGGTGTTTTTAGAGGTGTTAGTGATCTGGTGGATGTAGAGTGATTCTGTATATACATTTCAGGCATCGGTAGCAATAAGTTGTTGTTTTGTTCTGGTAGTATCAGTTATACTGATTATTTAGGAGTGAAACTAGCATTTCTTTGAATTCCAGTGTCAGCAGCTGCCAGGGCCTACACACTGCTTGAGGTCCACTACTGACTGGTGCCATCTCATATTGCATGGAAAGCTTCTAAATTTGAATGATTCTTACTGTTATTGGTCATTATCTGATGTGCATGCATGCATATTGTGACCATTGTTTGGTGGAGAAGTCTCCCTCTTCTGTCCCTCTCAGTCAGTGCAGACCCAGGGAGACACAATTTCCTTTCTTGTCAAGACAATATATATTGGTGCTAAGCCCCTCATTTAACTGTCAAAGACTGGAACAAAGTTTATCATGCTTATTCATACAATAAGCAAGATGCTCAGAAACACACTCTCTTAACACAAAAACAAAAAGAATCCTGGATCAGACCTATCAGACTGGCTCCTCCCCCATTGTTGCATACTCCTAGCCATCATCTCCTCTCCACCCACCACCCAGGCAAGGGGCTACCAGGTGGAAGGTGGAAACTACCAGACAGGCTCAATTGGGCTTGTGCTGGGAGTGCTAACATAGTTCAGGAAGCCCAGCCTTTCAGGACTTTGGCAGGGAATTATAATTTAGACTCTCTTAAACTCAAATAGTAGGGCAAGTCCTCACTGACTGACTGACTCTGCAGGTCTTACAAGAAGATGATTAAAGTATGTGGAAGTGGCGTTGCTGCCCCAACAGTGAAACAGGCTGATACTTTAAGGTCTAGGGCAGTGGTTCTCAACCTGGGGGTCGGGACCCCTTTGGGGGTCAAACGACCATTTCACAGGGGTCGCCACTCCTCAATCCTGCCCCCCCTTTAAAAGAAGGTGGCCTCACAGCCAATGGGAGCAGTGCTTCTGAGACCCCTGTGCTGGGGTTCAAACTGCAAACCCCAGGATTCCATGGGATGGCGAAAGTGGAATAATAGCGCTATAACAGTCTAGTGCGGAAATAGCCAGGATGACTTTCTCCTCTCGCTTTTGCTGTGTGTGGACCCTTGGCGCTTGCCACACGCACGTGTTGTGTTCTTCGCCCTGACTGTCTTGCATTCCTCGCTTTTTGTATGTTCAGCGTCCGCACTCCCTTTAAGGGAGGGAGGGAGGGAAACAAAACGCGTCTGCTTATGCCGCCGCCATCTTTCCTCTCTCCCTGTCCATTCCTCCCTGCGCCTCGTGTAAAATGTGGGCTGTTTCGGCATTGCCTTTGGGAGTGACGGGCTTTTTGAACTGTGGAAACCCAACATTCAGAACTAGAACTACTGCCTTAATTCTGGCATTGATGGACGCTTTCTGTGCTTAAAAAAGGGGGGAGGGTTACCAGTTTTTAGGCATTAGAAGTCTATCCAGAGCAATGATTTAGGGCAGTGTTTCCAATCTATTTGATGTTGGAAATAACTAACTAACTAACTAACAAATAAATAAATAAATAATAACGAAAGTGATTTTATGGTTGGGGGTCATCACAACATGAGGAACTGTATTAAGGGGTCGCGGCATTAGGAAGGTTGAGAACCACTGGTCTAGGGAGTGCTCAGAAGAGGATGCACGTGCAGATGAGCCTTATGCAGCAGTGCTGAGTCGAATAAAAATGGCCCAAGAATTTAAAGACTGCTTACAAAGAATGCTTGTTGATGTGCTCTGAAGTAAGCAAGTAGACAAGCTGTATCAAATGAATCTGTACACAAAGGACATCAAGGTACAGAAAATATAATAACAATTTCAGAGAGACAGTCAAGGGAAGCAAGAAATGCAGAAATAAATGAAATAGTAAGAGAGGCACTTCAAACACATATGCAAGCATTAATGAATTCTCAAGTGCCACAAATAAATGTAGGTAGGAGTTATTCGTGGTTTCAAATGGTGAATTCTTGGAAACAGTGTAATCAAATGAGTTTAGTAGCAGAACAACAATCAAATAAACATAACTCAGACAATAAGGGGAACGAATTGGAAATGCTGCAAGATTCTACTGAAGAGATGCAATTGGAAAGAGAGGATACCAGGTATGAAAAAAATACGCCTAAAGGGGAAGACTTTGGATGAGGACATAGTGTCAAGAGATAGAAAGGTTAGGAGAAAAACAGGTGGGGAAGAATGTGGTAGGAAAGAGAAAGGTGAATTTAATAAGGCTATGATGTCAAGAAGGGAGGAAAGATGTCAAAGGAAAGATCACCAAGAGGAGAATAGTATATATGAAAATGAGGAATTTCAGGATTAGATACTGGAGACAGTTGATGATAAGGAGTGGAATTCTTCAGATGAAGAAGAGGATGGTGAGATAGTGTCTGGTAGGATTGTTTGAGGGCAACGATTTTCGTACTCTTCTAAATAGAGTTGTGTAAACGTTAGGTTTGGACAGGAGTGATTCATAAACAATGGAGGAAGGTTAAAAAAAAAGGAAGGGCAATAAGGTGGCTTATGTCATTATGAAAAGAGAAACACAAGGGATAGAAATTCTGATGCCTGACTTGTTTAAAGATCTGATTGTGTCTGAATAGTCTCAGTGAAATACTAAAAAATTGTTGGCTAGTCTTGGAAGTTATATTCCTTTATTTAAAAAAGGATATGACGTTTCTTAAGGTGCCCTTGGTGGATGCTCCAGTTGCAGACTTGGTGTCAGCAGCTGTTGTCCCCAGGGAGGGAGACAGTCAACTTAAGGAGGCAGATGAGAGGAGAGCAGAGACTGCTCTGAAAAAAACACATGAAACTGCAGCATTGCTAATAAAAGCATTGGTAGCAGCATTGATGTTTGTGAGAGGTCCTGTCCTTTGGATGCAGGATATACTGAATGTGCAGGATTTGAGTATGCAGGAACTATTGAAAGCCGTAGGAAGGATTCAAAAAGTTATGAAGTATGTTGCATATGTGGGACATGATGCCACTGCTTTGCAGCCAGAAATACGAGTGCAGTAGTTATAGCTCAGAGGTCTTTGTGGTTGAGACATTGGGAGGTGGACCAGAAGTCTCACAAAATTTAGCCTTTGTTCCATTTAAGGGAGAACTACTTTTTGGAGCTCAGACATTGGATAAGGTGTTAGTGGAAACCAAGGAAAAGAAGCAGGTTATGCCTAAGTTGCAAAAGAAAAGAAATGGTAAGAGAACTTTTAGGAGCATCAATTACTCCTTTTGGGAGGGGGAAGAAATAGTGGCAGGTTGTGGCACTACCGCAGTGGCAGTGTCTAGTGGAACAGAAAAGAAAAAAAAAAGCACAGTTCAATAGACAATACCAATTCGGCTGACAGGGACAAGGGAAAGAGGTTTCTACTGTCCCAAAACAAGGTAAATCACAGCACTGAAGAAGTGGGAACAAATTACAACAGACCAGTGGGTAATCAATGTAGTAATCCTTGGTTACAAAATTTCACAAAAGACTGAGGAGCAGATTTCTACAAGGAGAAGGCCAGACTGAGTATTATGTGGCAGGAAATTCATCCTTTAAGAAGTATTGGGGCTATAGAGGAGGTCCTCAGAACCAGAGACTGTCAGGGGTTTACTCCATCTTCTTTACAGTACCCAAAAGCAATGGGAAGTTCAGACTGGTATTGAACCTAAAATACCTCAACAAAATTGTGAAATATCAAAAATTCAAGATGGAAACCTTACAGATGATAAGGGAAAATTTGTCTGCAGGGGATTTCATGGTCTCTATAAATCTCAAGGAGGCATACTTCCACATTCCAATGTCTGTAGAGGACAGGAAGTATGTAAAGTTTCAATACCAGGATCATCATTTCCAGTTCAAAGTGTAACCTTTTGCCCTGGCATCAGCCCCGAGAGTTTTTATGGAAGTACAGATGCCACAGGTGACATACCTACAAGTGAGAGGTGTTCAGCTATACCTCTGTTTAGATGATATTTTGCTAAAGGCAAAGAAGGAAGAGAAGTTGCAGGAGGATGTATGTCTAGCCATGCAGATTTTGGAGAATTAACTTCGTTCTTAACGCATTGACAGCTGCAGCATTTGAACCACTGAAGGAGACATCCCTAAGATTACTGTCTTTTAAAGTGACTTTTGTTTTAGCTATAGCATCAGTTAGAAGGGTATCAGAGTTGGCAGAGTTGTCAATAAATGCTAATCTCTGTCGGTTTGAACAAGACAGGCTGATGTTGCACCTAGATTCCTACCTTTCTTCCTAAATGTGTGTCCACAACTAGCACATGTGGTGAAATTTATCTACCTACATTTTGTCCAAGACCAAGACATGTGTTAGAGTGGAAGTGGCATACTTTGGATGTACGAAGAGTCATTAAGATTTACATTAAAAGGACTAGACAAATTAGACACTCTGATGCTTTGCTGGTGTCATACCATTCAGAGACTTTGTGTCAAAAAGCTAGCAAAACTGTGATAGCCAGATGGATAAAAGCCCGCATTTTCCTTTGTTATGACTATTCAAAGAAACCAAGGCCAAGAAATGTTTGGCCACATTCAACATGATCTGTGGAAACCAGTGTAGCGTATTCAGTGATGACATTGTTAGAGGAAGTATGTAATTCAGCTGGTTGGAAAGAGCCAACAACATTTTTCAGACATTAAAAATTAGACAAATATAAATCAGCACAAGCGGTGTTCGGTTGCACAGTACTGTAAGCGGTAGTCTGATA
The DNA here is from genome assembly GCA_948474755.1 of Ctenosaura bakeri. Lineage (NCBI taxonomy): Eukaryota > Metazoa > Chordata > Lepidosauria > Squamata > Iguanidae > Ctenosaura > Ctenosaura bakeri. Next base: position 770,358 of record CAOLHI010000632.1, on the reverse strand, counting down.
TGAGAAGGAAAGCCCACTCAAAAATAGCAGCTTGGGAAGATCCCAAATGTAGTGGGTTGATCCTCCTGCCATCCCAAGAATGAGAAGTTGGTACATACACGAATGGTCATTCTGGGATGACAGGAGGAACAATCCAAACCCACCACCAGGAAAGTAATGAACAATCAAATGGAACAAGATAGAAATAGATAGAGGCAGATTACACTAGGAAAGGAAAGGAAACAGACCAGATAGGGAGAGGAGCCTAATGGAAAAAAAACAGAATGGAATGTGGGAGGCTTCTGTATTGGCTGGCACAAGGGATCATGGGTGCAAGGGATTGTTCCTCCTGTCATCCCAGAATGAACATTCACGTAAATACCAGCTTCTCGTCATGGTGTTCTGTGGTGATTGTATGAAGGGTGTTGTAAGTTAAATCAGTGAATATCTCTTATGGACATCTGAAGGAGGTAGGGAGCTCCTGGCAGTCCTTTTGCCTTGGAGCTGAAGGGAAAACATGGCTTCACATGCGCTAATTTAGCAAAATGCTTTTTATTGCCTTGGTCTTCCTCCAAAATTTGGTTGCTGGGGCAAAAGAAGAATGAGTGAAACAAACTACAAAATCCCGAAATGCTCCTGACGAGGTATAAATAAATGATATATGAAGAACGGCAGGCATATGGGGCCATAGACTTATGGACCTAGTTCAATAAAAGTAGTGGGTTTTTTGTTCTGCTTATATTATTATTCTGTTATAACAGGTGCTTTGGTTGTAAGGTGCTTTACTATATAATATCAGAATACTAATGTTTTTAATTGGGATAATAATAATAATATTCTACCCAAAGCCACCTGTCACACAAGCCTTTTTCTTCAGCTTGTATGTCCAACACACACACAAAAAATCAGTCAAGCCTTCAATGGTACAGACTGTTGGCTCTTTACCTGTAAAAGACGGATCAGACTTTTCCACGTTTGTCATCCCAGTACCCACAACGGGCTGGATAAATGCTTCCTTTTTAAGCTTATAGATCCTTCAACATTAAAATTCTAGTAATCATTAAATTGAAGTGAAGATACCTAACACAAAGAGGCCCTATGCGGAAAATGGAAGTCATGTCTGGACTCACATTTAAATTCTTTATCTAGATGGACAGGAACTATGGCAGTGTCCACCTCTTCACCACCACTAGATGCAAATCGCATATTGGCTGGTTTGATTCCTATGTCAACACAATTGACATGGCAACACACAAATAGCACAGTTACTCCAAACAGGTCATACCAGCTAAAAGGTTATACTCAAGCATCTAGCTAAATATACATATTGCTGGGGAGCCTCAGACACCTAAATAAGTCCAGTGTAATAGCCAGTAGAAAATAATGGGCCAAAAGAACAATTTCCTTCTGTGAGTCAGCAGCTAGCTTTTTGGATATTATGTAATTGGCCTTAGCCATAAAAACAATAATCAGTGCAAACAGTGCAGCCTTGTTACTCCTGTGTCAGGAGGTGAGCCAAATCAGACTCTAGATTACACATTACTCTTCTATATTAATAGGATCTGAATATTGCCGACACCAGACACATAGTAGAGATTGGAAAGTTTGATTTGTTGCCTTACTAGGAGGAGTATAGTTGGTGATACTATTAGAAATTTAATAAAATGACTTGTTATATGCTTAGCTATTGTATTGATATTATGTGTGAATATTTGTTTATGCCTTGGATTTTAAAAAAAAACCCTCTATATTAAAAAACTTTATGAACAGTTAACCAGAAAAGGTTAAGACAACAAGCATTTGATGTTGAATGGAATAAATTAGCTAAGGAAGATATGGACTAGATTTCATTTCTTCACACTGAAAAAGTGGGAGATTCAGGATAAATAAACATGACTTCACATGAGCTAATCTAGCAACATTCTTTTGTATTGCCTTAGTCTTCCTCCAGAAGAACAAGCTGACAATGTGAAAGTTACAAGATATATTTGGTTCCCTAGGACACCACAAGACTGATTCTGTAGCAAGGACTGTAAAATGGTTGTTTACCTTATAGAAGGCTGTACATGATCAACTGATTCCTAAAAATTTTGACTTCTATCACATTTGTTGCTGTTGTTGTTGTGTCTTCAAGTAGTTTCTGACTTATGATGATCCTGAGGTGAATCTATTGTGGAATTTTCCAAGCACACATGCTTTGCAGTAGTGACTTGGCAACCTTGGCAAACTATATTAGAATATCTATGAATTTGTGGTTCAGGGCCCCAGTTCTCTCCAAATTCTGGTCTGCCAGGGTGGGAGACAGAAATGCATTTCTTTCCCTAAACAGAGTTGGATCCTTGATTCACCGGGCCTGGCCTTCTTCCTCCTAAAGTTATTGGGAAAGGAAAATTCTTTTCAGAGCTCCAAACCCCTCTATACTGTTTAGTATATTTTTAAAGGCTCCATATTATAATTTTATGTGACTGATTCATCCAGCAGACCACATTAGCAATCTTGAACAAGAGTTGAGTATGAACTAAGCCCATTAAACGTGGGATAAAGCAGAAGGAAACAGAAAACTAGATTACACCTGAATTCTAGAGATTATCAAGCACAACCTCTTTACTCCAAATATGGACTCTTTTTCTCTTTCTACCCATTTGTCTTCTCCAACTTGACCAGCTCTATTCATATCATTCATACCTAGGAGTCGTCAAAAGCCATTTAAAGAGAGATCTTAATAATTCAGAAATCAGACTGAGAGCAGAAATTATGGCATATGCTTGTTGGATTTGTATATGGGCTTATTAAGATAGATACTTTCCATTCCTTAAAAATCAGTAGGGAAACCTGAGCTAATGTTTGCTTTTCTGTATATAAGGAATGGTTTCTTGGCTTTGGAGGTTATTCTTTGCAAAGTTCAGGATGGTCATATCTTACTCCTTGAATGTTGGAAGGGTTGTAGTGATTAAACTATGTCCATTTGATTGTTTTGTTGCATATTATCTCAGTTTTACAGCACATAATTTGCATGCAGTTTATGAACCTTTGTTCACTCCCTGTCATTCCCTTTTTAAAAGATTAGATATGCAAAAGTATGAAGAGCCAGTGCCAGTAGAGCATCTAGCCCAGTAGACAATGCTAGAACTTTCTGTGTAACTTTACACGATTACCTGGATTAGGTCTGCAGAAGTTGTGACTCACTTCGTGAAAAGCTATTTGTCTCCCATGTATTGTAGCCTGCTGGATGCTTGCCATCCCCCAGTTGCTGAAGTGTCAGACTGGCAGCAAAGTCCAGAGATTTGTTGAATTCCTGTTTGGCTATCAGATACAGTGGCTGGGATCTGCTTTGTCTGGCAGATCATAATTTCAGAAGGCCATGTAGTGATAAATATTTTTACTGTGTTTGCTTGAAGCCTACAAAGTTTTCTTTACAAATAAAAAGACTGTTTTCAATTTGCATTTCTTCTGTTTATTGTAGAACCAACTTAGAGAATTGGACGAAAAGAAGCACTTGCTTTTTGAGAGGTGTAAAGAATTACAACAGAAAGCTGAACAAGCTTGTAACCTCCCTCCAGGTCAATCACTTTCAGAAGAATTATGCAAAGTAAGTATCACAATGGAGGATACCATCTCTCTCTCCTTCTCTCTCTCTTTCTCTCTCCCCACTCCTCTCCTTTTCCTACCCTCAACCATGTTTCCAGGGTGCTTTACATGTATAATTCAATCAAAATGCAGATCTTCAAAACATCTGCAATAAAGTAGTAAAAATAGTAAAAACCTTTGAACTTAAAGCCAGAAAGAATGAAATAAAATTTATGTGGCGCTGGAAAGTTAACATTTGTGGCTGGACGTCCACCATCAAGCACCTTTTTATTTACTATCTCGTTTATCTCAGTTGATAGAAGTGTCTTCAAAGAGAAGAGCCATACATAGGCACATTCATATTCTCTGGATAGGGCTTTAAATGTCAGCATCAGCCCATCACTTTGAATTGTGCTTGGAATTGGGCTGGCAGCCAGTGCTACCTGTTTAGGACTGATGGGGCGTACCCTTAATAAACACTTCCCAGTTGGTGGTCTAGTGAACTGTATTCTTAACTGGCATTTCAGATCAGCCTTTAAAGGCCTCATAACTTGCTTTGCATTACAGTAGTGAAACCTATGTGTAACCCTTAGTGTGAATAATCAAAGAGCTAGTTTTAGTAGCCTTAGTTTATGAAAGTTGTTCTGTGCTAGAGAGACCACTTGAGCCTGGCAACCAGTCCCTCACTGATTGAAAACACTGGTTTAGCTCTTACATTGCCTCATCTGATTCAGAGTAAAGAGGAGTAAAGGTTGGTGTTGTCAGATCACAGACTCTTAAGGCTCTCCTCAGTTAGCATTCTTTTGATTTGCATTCAAGTGCATGTCTTCTTTCCAAGTTTCCAAAGGATACTATAGTTCTTGATCCATGAGTAAATTGGGCTGTCCTCTGTACTTCTTTATTTAGTAACTCCTATGTACACTTTTTGGTGCATCAACCTCCTGTTGTTGTTGTTGTTGTTGTTGTGTGCCTTCAAGTTGTTTCCAACTTTTGGTGAGCCTAAGGTGAATCTATTATGGGGTTTTCTGGGGCTGAGAGTGTGTGACACAGCCAGTGTCACTCAGTAGGTTTCCATGACTGAATGAGAAATCAGACTCTGATCTTGAGAGTTGTAGTCCAGTGCTCAAACCACTACACTACACTACACTGGCTCTTTATGAGCCTTTCTTTACTTTCTCTTAAATTATTTATTAAGTAGAGTTCCTAACTAGAATGGAAGCATAGCTTCTTGACAAGGTTCTATTGTGATACAATTCATTTTATTTTGTGTCCACTACAGTGGAAAATGTCTGTGGGGCATTGCAAACACACTTATCAAAGAAGCGTGAGTTTATAGGTTGAGTTCTGTATATATAAAAAATCTCTTTCACTTTACAAAAAACTGGTATAAAGGCCTTCTGAGTTTTCTGTCAGTCAAAATCCTATGAAATCGTATGTTTAAGTTTCGTTATTATCTCTATATGTAGCAGTAGTATTTTGACAAGCAGCATAACTTCTGCACAAGGATATATTTTGCATTGTGACTGCTGAGGATGAATAATTATGATCAAGAATCCACAGTTTCTCATACCATAGCATTCTCTTGTTCTTCATTGAGTGTGACAATAGGTGTCCCGGATGTTGTCTCCTGCTTAAAGTTGTGGACGAGGCAGAAATTGTCTCTGCTGTAAAGCACGACTGCAGAGGAAATCAAATTTTCTCTTCAACTTCGAGCTAAGAGAAGAAAGTTGCCATTTTGGTGCTGTGATGATGCTGTCTTGGAGCAGCTCACCAAGCCACTATTAAATCCATCCCCTACTCATCACCAAAGTGACAGGAAAAATCTGTTCTGGTCTGCAGGCTCTTGCTTCTGAATGGTTCAGAAGCACTGCTTGGTCAGGAAAGGAAAATTTGAAGAAGGATTATTAACTGTCAATAGGCACAGCAAAAGCATGATTAGAAGAAATTTTCTCCTCTTTTCCCCTGCCTCCTCCTCCTGATTTTAAGTGTTGTTTCAAGTACTAAAAACACATACATATATGAGGCTGAGTACCCAAATTTGGGTTCAGAAATGCGTTTAACTGAATTGCAGTATTTGTAGAGCCTTGAATTTTGAGGAGGGAGATTGTTTTTGGAGCGGCAGAAGAGATGGTCTTGACAGTGATGTGACCCTGATCTTGAGAAATGATTGGTGCACTCTCAAGGCTCAGTCTGTCTAAGAACAGCCCTTCCTCTGTTCCCCATTTTCAAGAATATGACCATTTCCAACAGGGATGTCATCCTTTTTGTACTGAAGAATAGGGAGACTCAGTAGCTAGACATTTCACAGTTTTCCAAGTTTCTGTGTGATTTAGAAGGTTCCAGAGTAAAACAGAAACTTTTGCCAGAGGTTTTTTTGTTCCTCCAAAAAAGTACACTCACCACCAGAGCCTTGGAAAATGTATTCTGCTGGTCCCTGTAGATTCTGATGCAAACTATAAAGAGGAGTATGGGCCTACATGAGGTAGAAGCAGAGCGTCCACGCATATGAGAGAGCAGTACCTCTACAAATCTGAACAGAAGTTTTTGCATTACCACTACTATCTTATTTTATAGAAACTTGATGGCTGTGTTCCTTTTAGGCATTCCAAAGTCTTCCAAACACACTGGATGAAATTGACGCTTTGCTGAATGAAGAGAAATCAAGAGCTTCCTGCTTCACAGGCCTCAGTGCTTCAGTATGTATTCCCAGTGTTTCACTCCCACACTGTACTAGGTTGCTTGGTGATAATAATAATGATACTACACTAAGCAGCAGGAACAAATGCCTGTTTCTGAGTGTATTAGACTTCTGTTTTTTTTTACTAAGGACCAGTATGTTCTGTGCTGTTTCTATTCTTTTAAAAAAAGAGTAGAAGTATAAGAGGGAGGGAGAGAAAATGTGAGAGAGCATAAGAAAGAAAGAAAAATTAACTCTGGTTCATACTACACTTTGTGACAGCAGACTTGTTTGTTTAATATCAGACTGACACTTATCCTGTGTAAACCAAGTTACCTCTTGAAATCCCTCCCTTATTTGCTTTTCTCCAGTGCTGAACAGAAAAAGTAGTTCCTAGCATGCAATAAGGGAAGCGGAGGTATTTACCTATTTATCCATATGCCCCTTCTGCTTTTAAAATCAGGCTCTACTAGTGGTTCCATTTTGTATTTGATCAGGGTGGATTCCATTTTAAAACAATAGGTTTGTCACTCTGAAATGTAGTTTGAGTCTCTGTTTATTGAAACTTCAAGAGTGCCTTGAGTTCTCTTTACTTAAGCTAGAAACACATTTGAGGTTACGAATACACAATATATACATTACCAGTTCAGGTTAATATTGTAAATGAGCTGTCCACAGAAATGTTTGGACTGTAAGTAGATGCTCTGATTACTTTCCATTTCACAGTGTGGCAAGAGACCCCACACTTAACAGCTGGCTTCTTTCCAAGTCATTCCAAATAAAATCACGCTTTTGCTTTGGGCATTAAACAGGGGAATACAATCATAGTTAATTCACGTTACTTAGGTGCTGTATAAGTAAAACTTGCCAATTATAGTCAAATGAAAGAGGTAGAAAACCTCCAAGAGTTGAGTCCAGTTATTTGGGGTACCTCTGAATATGTCTCAAATTACTTAGGCAAACATTGGCCTGAATAATATTTTTCATCCTAACTAAAGTAGAAGTTCCTGAATCAATGGGATTTATGTACATGTTGACTCCTTGTCCAGCAGTTGATTCAGAAGGTGTACTCTAGCTGGAGCTAACCAGCAGGATTCATGCTATTGGCAGCACATGCCCTGGGAAGTAGCCAAAGAAACACTGGAAAGATTGAACAAAAGTACGGTACTGAAGTAAAGGTTGACTGACCTACAGTTCTTTAAAATGAGAAAAGAACACAGAAGAGAACTTTCTTCTTAGAAGCCTCTTTGTCATCTCTAACTAGAACCCTAAATTCCTCAAAGCCAAGTGGTGATGAATTTTAAACTTTGAATGGAAGAAGATTTGTATTAGGGAGGAAACTTCAATTTTGTAGGTGGAGTTAGTGTTCACTCCTGTGTTCATCAGGCAGTCTCCATGACCTTTTTCTTAATCTATCCTTGCTTGGTCTCTCTCCCTTCTGCCACTGCTGCAATCATGTTCGCTTTATACAGAGGCTTGTATCTCTCATAGAACTGAGTATAGCATAAGTCAACTCCCCCTTCCCCTTCTTCATCCCAGCCATTGCTGGCAGCTTTGGCCACAGCTGAGAAACTGATTTCTACTGAGTGAGTTTGGTTGGCAAACTCAGGAACATCCGTGAGTCACCTTTTCTCAAAGGTAAGGGAAATTGAAAAATCTGAGCTGAGAAGCAGAAGGGGCTTGCAAGCTCCCTCTTCTTCAGTGTACCAGCAGGCTTCATACATTCTTTCTATGTGAACTCCTGATAGAAAATGTAGTAGTTGTATGACTTGCATTATATTTACCATTTGGAAGATCTGTCTTTCCTTTCCTGCTAGGTTGTTGAAGAATGTAATAAAAGGGCAGAAGAAATAGCACGGATAACAGTGGAGCTGGAGAAGGAAAAAAAAGACTTGGACAATTATAGGAAAAAGATTTCACAGGTATTTTGTGTGCATTATTATTGCCATTGTTTTCACTGTTATTTTGTCCGAAAACAAATTCCATTAATGCATACACTGTATTTGCCAGTGTATAAGATGCACCCCATTTTTTAATGTTATTTTTTGGGGAAAAAGATCAGTTTAAAATGTTGCATGGCTCCCCCATCCCTTCCCTTCCGCCTCACAGGATTTCTCTGCTCTGGGGCAAAATGCATAGGAAAAGGAAGGGGAGCTCTAAGGGGCAAAAAGCGGTCCCACATTAGGCTCCCCCCACCCCCTTTCCCTTCCCTTTTGCAGGGGAAGGGAAAGGAAGGAGTTCAGAGGAGGGGGAAAAAAGCTCCTGGAAGCTTTCCCCCACCCCCCTTTCCCTTCTGTTTTGCATGGGAAGTAAAAGGAAAGAGCTCTGGAGGAGCAAAAAGAAAACTGAATGAACTTTCTCCCCCCCTCCGGACCCACATCCTTTCTCTTCCCATGCAAAACAGAAGGGAAAGGGGGTGTGGGAAGCCTTTCATAAGGGTTCCTTTCCCTCTTCAGAGCTCTCCACACTTTCCAATGCATTTTGCCCCAGCTCAGAGAACTCATGCTGAGGCAAAATGGAGGGGAAGGAGGGATGGGGAAGTCTTGTGGGAGTGCTCCTTTAGCCCCCTAGAGCTCCCCCTCCCTTTCCTGTGTATTTTGCCTTGGTGCTGAGAACTTGCACAGAGGCAAAATGCATAAGAAAGGGGGGTTGCCAGTATATAAGATGCACAGGCATATAAGATGCACCCCATTTTTAAATGTTATTTTTCGGGGGGAAAGTGCATCTTATACTCCAGCAAATACAGTAAAAACCAAACTCCTGTAATAAATGCTGTCAGTTAGGCATCCATGTGAGCTGTACATGAATGGCAGACTGTAAGGGCCACAGTGTGCATCTGCAGGAGAACCAAGGAGGGACACACATTTGCCAGTAGAGACAGCCAGTAGAATGCAGGAACTTTGCATACATGGAGCCTCCCCTCCCTCTGTTGCCACTCTGGCGCAAAACAAGCCACAGTGTAAGTAAAACACAGCCCTAGCAACCGTCCATGCTGGGAATGCCAGAGATTAAGCGATGGTAGCAACAGCCTACATTGACAGCCTGCTCTGACAGCACTGATAGCAGGATAGGCACACCTCTAATCTGAGTGACAAATGGTGTAGAATTGGTGGGCGCGTGCTGTTTCACCTGTAGAATGGCTTTCAGCAACCAGTCCTTGATGATGATTGCTAGTAGATTGGTAGTTCCTGCCTATGCATACTGCCAGGATCCACTTCACAATGGAACATCAAGATGGTACGGCACAGGCTCCACTTTCTGTTCCTGTACACTGTCTTCCTGTCCTCCTCCATGGCCTTAGTTTACATCTGGTGTAGCTACAGCACCTTGGTGCACCTGCACTTTCCCACACCCCATACTAGAGGGTGGGATGGTGATTAGGGCACTAGTAATACGTTACATGTTGAAAACATCAGGTGAGTGATTATTGGGTGACTGATTGTGGAGTCCTTTGCTGTGAAATCATGTTAACATGTTATGAATCTCTTTATTTTTAGGTTAAGGAAAGGTGGCTAAATCCTCTGAATCAGTTGGTTGACCAAATCAATGGAAAATTTAGCAGCTTTTTTAGTTCTATGCAGTGTGCAGGAGAAGTGGATCTTCACGCAGAAAATGAGGTATGATTGTCTGGATTATATATTGTTTAACAAAGAGAGGTAATCTCTCCCTTGGAGGTATGAATTTTAACACCTCAGTTAAAGAAGGAGGAATAATCTTCATATCTGATTGCTTTCTGATATCATCGCTTTAGGAAACAATTATGGGAAGGTGGTAACACTTCCTTGAGAAATATAAACTGTTCTCTGAACAGAATTAGCAATCATACTCATATTTGAATATTTAAGTTTATCTGATGCAGTACCATCAGCAGTTTCAGTTGCAGCTCCCAAGCACTCCAGATCAGTTCCCATGGCTCTCTCTTTAGTTATCACACTAAGAGATGGTACCCAAAGCAGGCTTACATAGATAAAAAGAGCAGAACTGTGTAAAAAGGCAGGGGGGCTCAGTTCTTCATAGCTTCTATTGAATTCTATAAGGCAAGATAAACAAATGTAGGCTGCAGTCCTGTCTACATCTTATTTAGGACTAAGACCTTATGAAAACAATTCAGCTTACCTCTGAGTAAATGGGTATAGAATTGCTGTAACAGTGTAGAATACAGTTGAGAAGAAGGAACTCCTGGTGAGTAACCAAAAAACAAAACAAAAAAAAACAAGGATCAGAAGGAACAGGGACCCCCTCAGTGGTGTCTCTGAGTCTGCTGGCTTTACTTGATCACATATTAAAATGAATCACTTCATGTTCACTTCTGTGGGGATAAGTAAGGTGCTGTGCTTTGTGATGCCCCTGTGGTAAGGCAAAAACCTGTCTTCAGCTCTGGATCCTTTGTGGCTCAGTGTCTAATAATGGAAATTTGGGCAGTCCCTCAGCACACAGTGTGCATTCTTTCTCTCTATTTCTTTCTCTTTTTTTCACACACAAACATTCAACATGCACCCCCTCTTGAAGATTGTTGGCCTTCCATCTATTGTCTTAATTGCATGTAGTTGCTTGTAGTCCATTGTTGTGTGGTATGACAAAGTTGTCCAATTGGCATTAGTGCTGAATTAGTAAAGAAAAGTAATGCAAGACTATGTCTGAGGATTCCAGATAGTCTGGAAAATGTCTGTGCAAGTGCTCCTCCATAAAGTTTATTGCATATTTTAGTAGTCCTTGTGCTACAGGTTGAGTCTGAATGCTAGCACATGGGTGTCTGTTTTCTCATGCTGGCTATGGGATAAGAAGGCACAAACCTCTGTATTGCTGTGCTTGTGAAAAGAATTTGGGTTGTGTCACTAGATAGGAAGTTGACAACCCTGTTCTTTGTAGTGGAGTTCTTTCAGAAGAGCCAAGAATACCTTGCTAAGTACTGTAAACCTTCATAAACGTCACTTGGAAGAATATGCCTCATGGCAGGAATGTGTTGGCAAATCCACAAATGCCTTTTTATTTGATATACAGGTAGACAAATGCATTTTTGATTACTCTTAAAATATTAAATAGTAAATAACTTGTTACATTTAAATCAATGTCCCATTAACATTGTTTGCTTCATGGTTGTATGAGTGTTTGAACAGGACTCTCCAGCCACTCCACTACATTGACATTGTAGAAGTTCAACTTTGGTTTGGCTGTGATGTCTGTATCGACAAACTGTAGTCTGCCACCTCTGACAAACAAGATTCTGGTCTGAAGTTGCTCTGCAAATCATGACTTATATGCTAGGTTTTAATGTAAAGTCAGCAAATCATAGTTTTATCTAATGCTGTGCCTCCTAAAGTAGTTGTCCCACAGAGGCAGGAATAAGTCTTGCCCTGGCACCAAGCAGATGGGAAAAATAAATAAATAAATAGCTTTAATCCATGGCTTCCCTGTTGAATATTTAGAAGCTCAAAACATGGCTGCAAATCTTAGTTTGAGGTGTTATTCAAACTGGGTCACCCAAATTTTCTGTTTTCTCATTTGTTCTCGGTGGCTGCATGTTAACTTATGATCTCTAACACTAATGTCTTTTTTGTGACAGGAAGAATATGATAAGTATGGGATTCGGATAAGGGTTAAATTCCGCAGCAGCACTCAACTTCATGAACTGACTCAACACCATCAGAGTGGAGGGGAGAAAAGTGTTTCAACTATGTTATACTTAATGGCTTTGCAGGAACTCAACAAATGTCCCTTCAGAGTAGTAGATGAAATAAATCAGGTATTGTTCTTGTTATGCATATGGAAGTGGTGCTTCTTCAGCTGTATTCTGTAACAGGAAAGAAAATATTAATGCCTTTGCTTCTTTTAAAGGGAATGGACCCTGATAATGAGAGGAGAGTCTTTAATGTAGTGGTAGAAACTGCCTGTAAAGAGAGCACTTCTCAGTACTTCTTTATTACACCAAAGGTATGTATCTACAAACTGTGTACTTTCTATGTCTTCTGTTGTTCTGATTTCTTTGTTTATAGCATTAAAAAAAATGAATGGTTTTCTGGAACATTTAAAGCCCACTTTTTTAAAAAAAAACCTTAAACCTCTTCCTTCCTTCCTTCCTTATTTCCTGCCTTTCTTCTGTCAGTGGCAATCAAGGCAGCTAACAACATTAAAAGTATAAATATAAAATTTAAGAAACAATTAAACAATTTATAGTATTAAAAACATTAAACATTAAAAATAGTAAATATTAAATGTAATTTAATATTAAATGTAATTTAATATTAAATGTGGGCCTCCAGATTTCAAGCTGAATCCAAGAACACCCCTAAACTGCAAACCTGCGTTTTCAGGGGAGTGTAACCCCATCTAATCCAGACTGAATCCCTATTCCCAGATCTCTCTTTTGACTGACCAGAAACACCTCTGTCTTGTCTGGAATAAGTTTCAGTTTGTTTGCCCACATCCAGTCCATTATAGCTGCCAGATACCAGTTTAGTGCAGCAACATCTTCCGTGGAATTATGTAGAAAGAAGTAATAGTGTTGGGTTTTGGCAGTATACTAGTGACACCTAACTGCAAAACTCCAGAAACCTCTCCCAGCATAGGGTACAAGATTGTACCCTGAGGGACTCCACAGGCCAGTGGCCAAGGAGTCAAACGGGAATCTCCCAGCATCACCCTCTGAGAGCACCCCTCCATGAAAGAGTAGAGTCATTCTAGAACAGTGCCTCCAAGCCCCATTCAAATGAGGCAACTCAAAAAGATACCATGGTCAGTGGTGTTGAAAGCTGATAAGGGGATCAGCAGAACCAGCTGCCTATGTTCCATAACCAAGTCTGAAAGCAGACTGAAATGGGTTTAGATAATCTGCCTCATCCAGGAATTTCTGGAGTTGAGAAGCCACCACACACTCTAGTACCTTGCCCCAAAATGAAAGGTTAGAGACTAGCCTATAGTTACCTAGTACAGTGAGATCCAGAGAGGGGTTTTTTTCAGAAGAGGTCACATACTACAGCATCCTTCTGGAGCATTGGGAGCCTGCCTTGTTGTAAAGAGGCATTAATCACATTCCTTACCCACTCAGCCAGTCCCCCTCTAGCCTGTTTAATCAGCCAGGAAGGACAAGGGTCTAATACACATGTGGTAGCTCTAATTTCTTCAAGGATCCTGTCCACTTTCTCAAGCTATCCATTAACTACATTGGCTCTCAGTGTTCAGTCCTCTGCATATTTCAGACTTTAAAACCCATAAGCCCCACTAGACATAGTCAGTGATCAAGGATTCTGGAAGCTGTGGTAAAAAAATCTAGGAGGCCAGGGGTTGAGAACCATTGCTTAATAGAAACTGAACACAGAAGAATGCAAGTCTGGGACTTCTTTCAGTGCAGGAGTGATAACATTTATTTCCATCAGTACTGAGGTAATCGATTCCCATCTGTGGTGATAACAAGGCTTTCAGGGCTATGGCTTGTGACAAATTAGTATAGGGAATAAAGAAAGTAATCCAGCAAGGACTGTGTCCTTTTCTTTGGTGGAGTTCCTACTTCATGCTAATACATTGTATGGTAATTGCATTTTAAGTAAGAACTAACAATTGGTTTTTGGTTGGGTAAATAATTTTTTGTTAAAACTCATTGTGCTTACATGTTGAACTCGTGCAGTTGGAAGGAAGCCTTACTGAATTCAGTGGAGTTTTATCCTGAGAAATTGTGTAGAGCTGCCAACATGCCTCTTAAGCTTAATAATGAAATTTTAAGGTGCAGTTTTAAAACAAAACGTTAGCTACTTTGACTGCAAATAATAGAAAAGCCAAATAAATGCATTTCTGTCTATCGTTCCATCTCTTACCTGTCCCGGTATTTGGCTAAGGATTCTCCTTGGGTATCTGTCTGTTAGGGCTGTTACAATGAGGTTTGCCTTTCAGAATTCCTTGCTGCACTGCTTCCTGTCATATAATCTGTCTATTAATATTCAAATTCAAGATGTCACTTATAAAACTTCTTGCTTAGGAGTTGCAGTTCTAAGGCAGGGATGGACAAAATGTGGAATAGTAGATTTTTGGTTGAATTGCAGTAAATGTACAAATATTTCTGACTTCCATTTATTTAACAGCAGCAAAAGTGAAAAAAATGTGCAGCCTAGTGGCATAGGTAGTGAGAAAGTTAGCAATGGTAGTGGTTGTTTCATGGCAACAGTGGGTGGTGCTTTACTGCTTGCCTCTGATGCAAGCTCCTGTCCACTTCAGTTATCTCTAGTCCTTTTAGGACTGATTTCAAAGTATTTTGAGCGTTGTTTGTCCTCTACCCAGAGTTGTGTGGAAAATTACATTATTTACTAATGTTACCCTTATGTTCCCTAAGAACCGTTTTCTTTCTCAAAAAATCTCCTAATGTCTACCTCTTCCCATAGTCACTCTTTAGTTGTCACTTGTTTTTCTTGCCTGTCATTCAGCTTTTACATATATAGCACTGGATCCTGTAGTCATGCTGAGGACAGAAATCTGTTGGGTTGTACCATTAATAACCTTCGTGTGGTGGTGTTTATGCAACCAGTGCAAGACTAATGAGTGATAGAGAGCGTAATAATAATTCTGGAAGATGAATTGAGATCTTAATTTATTCAGTATGTATTATCTTGCCCACCTGCCAGAAATGCCTGGCTTTGATGAATCAAAAAGGAAGGCATGGAATGGCATATGTTTTTGAGAAATAAAACATAGGTGCTGTATATTAAGTGATACACAAATGTGGTGTGTGTGTGTGTGTGTGTGAGAGAGAGAGAGAGAGAGAGAGAGAAAGAAAACTGTTTAATTGAATTTTCTTCTCTGATCGGTTAACAGCTGTTACAGAACCTCAAATATGACGAAAAAATGACTGTGTTGTTAGTCTACAATGGATCTTCTATGCTTGAATCAAGAAAGTGGAACTTAAAGGCTTTCCATAGGAGACGTCAACGATTTCAGCGATGACTAATCAGTAAAGATCATCCTGATGCCTTTTTGAAACCTAGAGAAAAAAATGGCTGGAGCAAGTTGAAGAACTTAAAATTTCTTCTTTTACTCAAGAGCACAGCTGTTTTAAAGAGACTACTGATAGCCTACATTTTATGTGACTACAAGTATGTACTTCACCTTTTATGGTTATTTCCTCTGGAGGACCACAGGTACCAATTCTGAGGAAGAGCAAGAAGCTCAGATCAGAACTTTTTTGCATCAGCATTCACCGGTGGTGGACTTAGGGCTGTATTTTTTTATAGCTTTGATTAATTCAGATCCTTTTTATGTGTCTTCTAAATGTTCTGATACAACTTTTGGGTGTATTAGTGAACTGGTAAAAATGTCACAAAATCTGTTGAGCAAGAAAGTTTTAACTTTTGTCACTTTCCAGGGTTGTGCAACCAAAAGAAACTGTCCAAGTTGTTTAATGAGTACTTGGATGTAATTAATATGCAATGCAGGATTCTACAAAGAACTTTCACTACTTAGGGTAACATCTTAATTGTATTTTCAGAGAGGACAGGGTTTCAGGCAGTTTCTAAAGATCTGAAATATGCAATGTCTTTTTATTGTCATCTCAGAAGGAACTATTTGGTTGGCTGATGTTTGCTAATTTTATACTGTGGACCATCCTTATAAAACGGGACCTGTTTTAAATGTTACTGCTTTTGTTTTTTGTGTTGGTTTTTGTAAGAAAAATAAGCTTCCCCCATCAGTGCAAAATCTTTTTGAATAATAAATTGATACTGCACATTTTTTCATTTTTTTTTATTCTTGAAACATTGTGAATACAAGAAAATGATTCTGTTTTATAGATTATTCCAATAAGAGAAAACATTTCACAAACTTCAAATCATTGAAGGAGCACATTCACCTCTAGGACTGTTTTCCTCAGCAGACTTCTGCTGTGACTATTAACTTTACTGAATTTTGAGTCCTATGTAGTCCTAGTTAAGAGCAGGGAGAAAGAGAAAGCAAAAAGTGAAAGAGGAGAGAGAATAGAAGTGGCTCTTAATGTGGCAGTAGGCTCTTAATAAAGTATCCTCTGGTGAGATGTAGAATTTGTCTGAAATTGATGGAAGGGGAGATGTTCACAATTCCCAGTATAAACATTTAGACTGAAATCATAATGAAGAGAGAATTGGTAAAGCCCAACTGGAAACAGTGATACTTCTGGGTAAACATAGAATATGTTAAAACATTTAATTCAGAAATGCAATAGATAACACAGAACTGTGCTGCATATATGTGTTGAGGTTATTGATCTTTGTTGAGGTGCCATCAAATTGGCTTCTTTGCTGTGATCTCTCTTGCAAAAATGAATGCTATAAATCATGCCTGAATCAACTCTCAGAAAATGAGGTTTCGTTAATAACAAGAGGATCTGAAAGTCTTGTCCTTCAGACTTTTTTTAGCATTTTCCTTAAGACTGGACATTTAGAGCATGGGATAAGGTGGAGTGGAATGTTCTATTGTACCACATTTTGCTGAAGGCTATACATCCAACTGTATACTTACATATAATGCCAACTTTATTTTGTGGCATCTTTCCATTTACTGATTTTGAACATTAGCCATCTTTCTGGTTTTAAATATTTCACTATGAAAACAACAAAAACAATATCTTCTTTGCTTAGATCCTAATGGTTAATCATATAATTGCACACCATGCCTCTAAGAGCCCAGGCATGGCCAATTATTTGTTTACATTAGAGTGACAGGCATTTCCTCAGTCACTATATATTTCTGCAACTAACAGACCAATTATAAGTTTGACATTAAAGAGGAGGTTATGTTTTGGGTTGATGACAAAAGAAAAGAAGTTATTCCACCTCTCCCCAAAGGATTAGGCTATAGCCCTTCCACTCATTCATTTTCCTTCGTAAAAGCTAGACAGTGGGCTCGGGAGAGGCTAACACTTCATGCTACCCTTTCTGTCAGCAACAACATGATGCACAAGATCTCCTGTTGCACTTCTTCTTTTGCTTGGAAACTGACAACACTTGTTAGTCCCGTCTCTATGCAAAGATAATCTTTGTACAAAGTGCAAGCTGTGCTGTTTCAGTTATGGATTTGCTGGATTGTTCTCTCATCATGCAGAAACAGAATTCTTCTGTCAGAAGGAGCTACTACTGAGAATGCAACGCTAGCCAAATTACATGCTATACCCCAGGAAATCTGAGCTCTGGATCCTTGTCTTTACCACCAGAGGCCACTGTAATACCAACTGCTGGGAGTCTGCGTTTGCTTTGAAAGCAATACATTGCACAGAAGAAGGAATAATGTCCTTCACATTCAATTTGAATGAGATACTTGGGTCTGTGCTCCAAATCATATTGGGCTGTCCTGTTTCCCTGCAACCAAAACTTCTTTCTCAGCTGGGTAGTGGTGGAAAACAGGTGTATGGTAAGCACCTGCAGAAAACAGAGTCAGAAAAAGAGGGAGCAGATATTGGAGCTATGGGGATGGTAGTGCCCTGATATATCACAAAATTGACTTCAGCCAGCCCGTGAACCTACTGGAGTTAGCAGGGTGATCCTTTTGCTTGAAATGAATGAATAATGAATGTGCAAAATGAATGCAACTTAACAGACAGAATGATTGGTTGTGCAGTTCAACAGGACAACAGCAATTTGCTATGATAGGTCTATATAGTATGTATATCTAGTAAGCCTTTGAAATGTTAAGAATATCATGTAAACTTGAAGGCTTTCATGGCTGAAATCCATAGGTTGTTGTGGGTTTTCCAGGCTTTGAGGCCGTGTTCTGTTAGTATTTTCTCCTGACATTTTCCTGCATCTGTGGCTGGCATCTTCAGAGGATCTCAGATCTTCTGAAGATGCCAGCCACAGATGCAGGCAAAACGTCAGGAGAAAATACTAATAGAACATGGTCTCAAAGCCCAGAAAACCCACAACAACCTATGTTAAGGGCATCAGTTTAAGTGGTGGGTCATGCTCATGATTCATGATTGTCTCAGAAATCGGCAGAGTTCTAGTGTGCAGTCAAGTTGTTGTTCCTAATCTTTGTCTCTATTATAACTCTTAGACCTGGAAAAAAACCAACACAGTGATGGTTCTGGCTTCACCACTGGCTCCTGAAGCCCCAGAACTTCCTTCAGTCTAAAGTCTGTTACCTTGGCATCTGTATTGTTTTCAGAACTGATACTGTAACTGCTAGCTAACTATTTATAGAAATATGGAAATTAACTAAGGTAGAATTTGCATAACATTTGACATTATGCTGTGGACAAATGTGTTCACTCTTCCAAGCCAAACCAATAAAATATGCACTATATATACTCCTATATAAAATTAAAGTTGCAGTAAAGACACCTTAAAATAAGCATGCACACACACATATACATAATATCTATATCCGTATCATCTTCATCTGTATCATTATGTATATATATATTTTCTGTTCTACATGTAGACTGTATATAGCCTTAAGTACATATATTTTTCTGTCCCACTGTAGTACTACCTTTCCACATTGAGATTGCGGGCTCCTGCTGGTAAGGTCTCCCATGTCAAATTTTTGCTGAGGAGACAGACCAGATGAGCAGCAGCAGTGGTGAGAGTGATGACAGTAATGGAACATCCCTCAGAGACAATGGCGGTGGCAACATAGGTGCACAGAAGGAGCCATGGTAAACCCCTTTTGAATGTCTTTTACCATGAAAACCATATGAGACAATCCAAAATGAAGCAAGAGATAGTGCCAGAAGATGACACTCTCACGTTGGAAGACATTCAATGAGCTACTGGGCTATAGCAAGGGACAATGATGAGTAGCGCTGGACAAAATGGACTCAAGCTGAAAGATCATTCAGCTGTTGACATGCTCAGAAATGAAAAGAAAGTCCAAAGCTACACAATGCGTATACTAGGAACATGAAATGTGAGAAGCATGAATCAGGAAGATAGACACAGTAAAACAAGAACTAGAACGTATAAATATTGCAATACGCAGGGTGAGCAAACTAAAGTGGACAGGAATGGGACAGTTTCAGCCAGATATATTACTTATGAAATGAAAATCTAAGAAGAAATGGAGTGGCATTAAATAGTGAGGACAGGTGTAACACGTAGTCAAAGGATATAATGCAAAATCTGACCAAATCATATCAACAAGACTTCAGGGAAACTCCATCAGTATAATCATCATCCAAGTTTATGCTCTAACTACAGAGACAGAAGAAGAAATTGGAAAGATTCTGTGCTGGAGTCCAGGAGGAAATTTATAACACACCAAAACAGGACTTCTTGTTAATCGTAGGCAATTGGAATGCAAGACTAGGAAACAGAGCAGAATCAAAGGTTATATAGTAAAATTTGGTCTAGGATCAAGAAATGAAGCAGGAGAGTAACTGAATAAATTTTTTAAGGCCAACAGTTTGTTCATTGCAAGCACATTTTTCAAAGTAACCAAAGAGATGACTGTGTATAATGACATCACCTGATGGCCAATATAGAAATGAAATAGACTACATAACCAGAAGCAGAAGATGGAGAAGCTCCATTCTCTCTGCAAAAACAAGACCAGGAGCAGATTGTGGCATAGATCATGAACTGCTAATATCAAAAATCAGAGTAAAGCTAAAGAAGAACACTAAACCAACAATTGTGCCAAAATATAACCAGAAAAACATCCTTGTAGAACTGAAAGATAATGTAAAAAATAGATTTGCATTGTTAAGCCTAATTGACTGGGACCCAGAAGAACTCTGAACTGAAGCCAGAGACATTGTCAAGGAGGAATGCAAAAAGACAGAATCTGCACCCAAAAAGAAAGAGAAGCCTCAATAGATGACAAAAAATTCTTCAAACAGTGAAAGACAGATGAGAATCAAATATAAAAGATGACAGAAAAAGGGTCAGAACATTGAATGCAGCTACCCAGTGGCCTGTGTATAGGGATAAAGAGAACTAGTATAATAATTGATGCAGAGAAATAGGAGATGAAAACAAAAAAGGAGGACCAAGAAATCTCTTCCATAAGATCCAAGAAATCAAAGAGGATTTAAACCAAGAGGAATGATGCTACAGCAGGGGAATACATTACATGACCAAGTAGAAATAAAAAGGTGGCGAAAACAATACACGGGAGAACTATATAAAAGGGATGAAAAGCTGGCAGATTCAGTCAAGGAGGAACCATATGAAGATGAACCATCCATTTTAGAAAGTGAGTGAAAGCTGCACTCAGAGCACTTGAGAGAAATAAATCACCAGGAACACATGGCACACCAATATTGCTGCTTCAATCTACAGAGACAGAAGCTTGTCTAGTTATAACTAAAATCAGCCAACAACTATGGAAAACAAAGGAATGGCCCATTGATTGGAAATGTTCAATATACATTCCAGTCCCCAAGAAAAGGGAGTACCAGGGACTGCAGTAACTTCAGGACCACTGCATTAATCTCCCATGCAAGCAAAGTTATGCTCAAAATTTTATGACAAAGAGTTTTACCATATATGGAGGGAGAAATGCCAGATATCCAAGCTTCAGAAGAGGCACTAGGGATCATGCAGCACACATATGTTGGATAATAGAGTGCGCCAACAACAACAACAAACCAGAAGCTAATCCTACTTGTGCTTTACAGATTACAACAAAGGCTTTGATTGTGCAGTTCAGTAGTTCTTAACCTTCCTTACTGGGAACCCTTGCAAATATACTTTTTTGCTGCCCCCCTAAACTTAATTCAAGATTTAAATATTTAAATTAAAATAGTCAAATATTTATTTGAATTTTCAAATATTTATTTATTAAAGACTTCTGGAAACCAGGGTTCAAATCCCTGCTCAGACACTGGGTGACCTTGGGCAAGTCACATTCTCTCACCCTCAGAGGAAGGCAAAGGCAAACCCCCTCTGAACATATCTTGCCCCCCAAAACCAGTGGTGGGTTTCAGTTTAGGGTTCCTGTAACACAGAAGCAACTTGAAGGCATACAACAACAAAGTGCTGCTGACCCAGGGGGTGCTTTCTAGCCATTCTGTCTCTTCCCCTTTGAAAACTGACTTATGGTGACCCTCAGGCACACATATCATGAGGGTTTTCTTGGCAATATTCGTTGCTTTTTCCTTTCTCTGAGGCTGAGAGAATGTGACTTTCCTGACTTGCTCACTGGGTTTCCATATCTGAGTGGGGATTCAAACCCTGATCTCCAGAGTCACAGCTTGGATACGTCCATGCGCCTGCTGCTGTGTCCCTTTCATCAGAGTACAGTACTGGGGGTATGTGTGTGCATGCCCAAACTAATCCCTCGTTTGCACCCACAATCCCTCCCTCCCACTGCTACATCCCTGTTGTTGCTACTGCTGCTTTTGTTTAAGTGGTGCAGGGCTCTGCAGACTCCTTGTGAGGGCTCCACAGACCTCCAGGGGTCCCCAGACCCCAGGTTAAGAGCCACTGGTGTAGTTCATGAAAAACTATAGACAGCAATTCAGAAAATGGACATGCCACAGCATTTAATTGTCCTGATGTGTGACCTGTATTCAGGGCAAGAAGCTGACATCAAGAGAGAATATGGAGAAACAGAATAGCTTCCAATTGCAAGAGGATCAAGTAAGATTGCATTTTATTACCCTATTCAACTTGTACGCTGACCATATCATACGTAAAGCAGGATTAAAATCAGAGGAAGGGGTAATGAAAATTGGAGGAAGGAACATTAATAGTTTAAGATATGCAAATAACACTGTACTACTAGCAGAAAATAGCAAAGACCTGGAACAATTACTGAAGAAAGTCAAGGCAGAAAGTGCAAAGACAGGTTTAGAGTTGAACATTAAGAAAACAAAATAATTACCACATATGATTTCATAAAGCAGATGATGAAGACGTTGATTTTCCATACGTTGGCCCAGTCATTAATGAAAATAGAGGCTGGCAGTCAAGACAGAGGGAGAAGAGTGGGGCTTGGGATGGTAGCTATGAAGCAACTAAATGTTTGTGTCAGATCTATTGAAATCCAGAGCTGGTATCAGAACTCATCTGCCTTGGGAATTTTCTTTAAAAGTGTGTGTGTGTGTGTGTGTGTGTATGTATGTATGTATTAATTTTGATATTCACAGAGTGTCCTAGAACCAAACTATAGCAGATACAGAGGCCCACTGTATATATGTACAGTGTGTATGTATGTATGTATACATACATACACACTGTACATATATACAGTGGGCCTCTGTATCTGCTATAGTTTGGTTCTAGGACACTCTGTGAATATCAAAATTAATGGATGCTCAAGTCCCAGTATGTACAATGTACAATGTACAACGGTATATTAAAATGGCATCCCTTATATAAAGTGACAAGTTTACTTTTTGAATTTTGTTTATTTATTTGTTTGGAATATTTAAGCTGTGGTTGGTTGAATCTGTGTATACAGAATCTGTGGATATGGAAGGCCAGCTGTATGTACATATGTATGTAGAGGTGATTGAAGAATATGTGGTGGAAATAGTGGTCAATGGTCCAGATACTGGATCAGGAGAGGTCGTGTAAAGTTTTGCACAGGTGCAATTATAACATATCTTCTGCTCTCCCTCTCAACTCACATTTTGAAGTGGCTGCTCTTAGTGGCTGTGGAAAACAAGGGGAGGCAGGAACAAAGAAGCATACCACTCTGTTCCTGTAGGAACAATATCTTCCAGCACCTCCAGAAGGACATAGTGGTTTGAATGTTTGACTAGGACACTGAGAATCCCCACTCATCCGTGGAAACTCACTGGGTGACCATGGACAACTCATACTCTCTCAGCCTCAGAGGAAAGGAGGGACAACCTTCTCTGAATAGTAATTTTTATCGAGAAAGCCATATTGAGGGTCCTTGCCACTTGTCAGCTAAATCTGGATTCTGTCCAGATTGACCTTTATCAACTTCTGGTTACCCAGCTTATGACAATAGTTAAACCAGACGGCTCAGATTAACAACACTCCACTTAAACATTTTCAAGTCTTGGAGTTCCAGGATATTTACATGGGAAGGAACAGACTCTTTTGGTACTATTTTAAGGCTATGTATTATAAATATACATTGATGTATACCTACATATATATTCCATTCAGGGAGAATCGCAGCCATAAGATTGTCTGGGAACTTCAGCTTAGTTATATTCTGTAAAAGTAAGGCATCTTATATTAAGTCCTATAGCCATCATGTTCATCTGGACTTTGGTCTTAATACTCTAAAAATTATCCATGACAGAATCCAATCTCGTCTGTTGCTTTCAAGGATTAACCTTTTAAATAATTCTTATTATACCAATAGTATGTGGTCATATATCTATACCAGCATGATATCTATATATAGCTATACCAGCATGAGTCAGCATTTTTGGGTGGCATGTCAGGGCTAATAAGAAACTGTCCTCAGGAAGGCTACGTTGGTGCCTTCTCTTCCTACCTTGGAGGCAAGTCCAACAGGAGTCTAATTATATGGCCCTAATTTAGCTCTTTTATTCTCTTTTAACATCCATGCAAGGTATTGTTTATCCAATCAGAGGTTTATCTCTCACCTTTTTGTTTGGTACAGTAGAATCCAGTGCATACCCCTCCTTTACAGTACACCCTACTACCTGTTGTCAGGTGCCTCCAATAGACTGGCTCACAGGGTGACCTGAGGTCATTCTTTGCCATTTCTATTTACATTCTTTAAAGGAACGTCTGGCTTCCTTCCCAGACTTGAAATCTAAACAAGCATTTCCCTTCTTTTATTACAAGACAGAAAGTGGGCAGACGCTGTCATGAATCTTAGAATCTATATTATACCATCTATAGGGTTTACTGGGTTATATATCCTTATTTAATGATATATAGATATTTTAATGGCAGATACACAGGACAAGGAGTTACCAGCTAAAATTTGCCTGGCCTGGAACACCAAGAAGAGGGATGCCATACATCTGAGTTGGCTTGAAGACACATTAGCATACCCTAAACATTGTTTTATGCTATATAAACCTCAGCATACCCGACTGGAAATCAATTGTTATTAGGTGAATTCTCTGTTTGGGATTCTGTCTATCCCCAACAAAATTTAAATTAGGACCTGAAGGTTTCCAGTAACCTCTTATACAAATGTATTTGTTATGAGCTTATTTGCCTGGCGTTGCCTAGGATGTTATTTTCTCACAGGAAACACTTGTTAGAAATACTTAGGAATTATGTTACCTTACCTTAGGAATTAGATGCAGTTGAAATACACAGATTTGAGATCCTGTGTCTCTAATTCCCCAATTTGTCTTGTCCAGTACATGTAACTTTTCCCCATATTTCCCAATCCAATCTGTATTCAGAGTTATTAACATACACAGTTTGGATTCCTGATGGAATATACTGGCCTCCTCCTTGCTGCTCAGCATCGTCTCCATAGTAACTGGCCTGAGTTCTCTGGCTGAGAATTCTAAAGGCCCCTCCCTGATGTGCTAGCCCCAGGATTCTTGCCTGACACAGATGAACAGACATACTCGCTCAAAAACTTTGACTTTTATATAGTAGATATATAGAGTAGCTGCCTTTTGTACCAGTTGGATAAATTCCAAGGAATCTGTAGCATTTACTGCATCTGGATCACATATTGCAGCAATAGTATGCGCAAGCTGCAAATATAGCCATTCTGCCCTTGAGGGTAACTGGTGATCCTCCTGCACTTTATCAAAGGCTTTAAAGACTACAGCCTGAACGGTATTTTGATTGTCAACTAAAACAGACCCATTGAATTAATGGAATTTGAAAACTGACGCCATTCATTCATTGGGTCTATTCTGGTCAGGACTAATTAGATTGCCTTTATTTATTTATTCAGAGCATTTATACCCCGCCCTTCAGCCAAGGCCTCACAAGTGGCTTACAAACTGTTAATTTGACAGTTCCCTGCCCTCAGGCTTACAATGTAAAAAGGCAGGACACAAAAGGAAAGGGGACAGCTGTAGGAGATGAGATTAAGTCCAACAGATGATGGTTGCTCTTCCCTCCCTCAAAGACCATAGCTGTGTCAGTTAACTGGAAACAAATCCAATGTATAAATAAACTCAACTTAGGCCCTTGAATCAAATAAATTATTGCCCCAGATTGATCTATAATGGGTTTGTGAGCAAAGAGAACACAGGGACGTAGGAATATTTGGTATCCATATCAAGCAGGATGCAGCACAGCAAGTGCAATGTGAGCTTTGTAATAAACAGAGGAAAAATACTCAAGATGCTCTTGTAAGGAAAAAAAAAAAAAGTATTTGTTTTGTTTCAGGAAATCCATTTTGGAATAGGAGAGTAGATTACCTAAATTTCAGTAGAAGAGCCCCTAGGGCTGGCTGTCATGTATGCATGTAAGCCATCCTGATGCTCCCTTCCCAGACAAAGGGATACAAAAGGCTAACTAACTTTTGGAAGAAGGGGAAAGTGACCTCTGCAGGCAGGAAGGAAGCAAAAAAGGCTTGAGCACACAAATCAAAGAAAGAGACAGACAGGTGAAACAAAAGGGCAGAGCTCTTTCACCAATCACTTTATACAAGTTTTGATACCTCTTTGCTTCCAACATGGAATTGCCCCAAATAGTGAGGTGATACGAACCCAGCTGATATAAAAGTGATTTCAGTGCCTTGTCTAGTGGACATCACTATAGGGTCATAATGTGAGGAGTGAGAAAGATATGTTGAATGCAAGCTGCCCAATTCTACAATGGAGCTATCATTGTTATTACTGTTATATACCTTCAAGTTGTTTCTGACTTATGGTGATCCTAAGGTGAATCTCTCACGTGGTTTTCTTGGCAAGATTTGTTCACAGGGCTATTAATACTGATGTCCTCTGAAGCTGAGAGAATGTGGCTTTCCCAAGGTCATAGACCCAGAAGATACCACACCACCCATCAAGTCCAGCCCTCTGTCATGCAAGAATATACCATCAAGGCATATCTGACAGATGGCCATCCAGCCTTTATTTGAAAACCTCCAAAGAAGGAGACTCCACCACACTCCCAGGCAGTACATTCCACTGCTCTTACCATCAGGAAGTTCCTCCTAATGTTTAGATGGAATCTCTTTTCCAGAAGTTTGAAGCCATTGCTCTGTGTCCTAGTCTCTGGAGCAGCAGAAAACAGGCCTGCTCCATCCTCCATATGACATTCCTTCAAATATTTAACTATAGCTATTACGTTGCCTTTTAACTTCTCTTCTCCAGGCTAAACATACCTAGCCCCCTAAGCTTCTTCTCATACGGCATAGTTTCTATGCCTTCTAGGCCTTTCGCTGTGTTCTGGAGATGTTCCAGCTTGTCACTACCCTTCCTGAACTGTGGTGCCCAGAATTTGACATAGTATTCCAGGTGCGATCTGACCAAAACAGAATAGAGTAGTACCATGACTTCCCTTGACCAAGATACTATACTTGTATTGATGCAGCCCAGAATTGCATTGGCTTGTTTACCTGCTGCATCAAATGGCTGACTCATGTTCAGCTTATGGTCTACTAAGACTTCTAGATTCTTTTCACATGTACTGTGGTCAAGCCAGGTGTCACCTGTTTTATATCTGTGCATTTCATTTTTTCTGCCCAAGTGGAATATCTTACACTTCTTCCTGTTGAAATTCATTTTGTTAGTTTTGGCCCACATATCTGTTACAGTTATTTTGAATTTTGATTCTGTCCTCTAGGGTGTTAGCTACCCCTCCTAATTTGGTGTTGAATAGCACTGGGCCCACAACAGAACCCTATGGCACTCCACTAGTCACATCTCTCCAGGATGATGAGGAGCCATTGGTGAGCACCCTTGGGGTTTGGTTGGTCAACCAGTTACAAATCCACCTAACCACAGCATTGTCTAGCCCACATTTTACTAGCCAGTTTGCAAGAATATCATGGGAGATCTTGTCAAAGGCCTTATGAAAGTCAAGATATGCTATATCTACAGCATTCTCTTCATCTACCAAGCTTGTAACTCTACCAAAAAAATAAAAATAAAAATAAAAAAATTAGTCTACCATGACTTGTTTTTGAGAAACCCATGTTGACTTTTAGTGATCATGGCATTCCTTTCTAAGTGCTTATAGACTATCTGTTTAATGATCTACTCTAAAATCTTTCCTGGTATTGATATCAGGCTAACTGGGCAGTAATTATTTGGGTCCTCTTTTTCTCCCTTTTTGAAGATGACACTATTTGTCCTCCTCCAATCTACTGGGACTTCTCCTATTCTCTAGAATTCTCAAAAATTATTGCCAGGGGTTCTAAGATTATTTTTGTCAATTCTTTTTAAACACTTAATTCTTAATTAATACACTTGGACATACACTTGGCCCTGGAGACTTGAATTCATTTAGAGTAGCCAGGTATTCCTGTACTGCCTATGTTGTACTGCATTTCCCCTACCACATCATGTAGTTCATTTTCCCCATTGCTTTTCTTTTGGGAGAAGACAGAAGCAAAGAAGGTGTTCAGTAGCTCTGTAGATCATTCAGTGGGTTTCCATGGAAAAGCAGGGATCTGGACCCTAGTCTCCTAGAGTCATAGCCCAACACTCAAAACCCTACACCATACTGGCCCTTTTAAGTTACCATATATTCATTTTTGTTTGTTTGTTTAGAACATTTATACCCCAGTCTTCAATCAAGAAGGCTCCCAGAGCAGCTTACATGTTGTTTATATGATAATTTTAGACCATTCCAAGATTTCACATCCCACTTGAGCCTGCTGGCGCTAAGCTTATGGTGTTAAATATGTGTTATTATAGGGTCAAAGATAAGGCAGATTAAAGCCACCTTGTGATGTGGGTAATTGTAATTTAGCCTGTGAGATGTGTGGTCTAACCTCTACTCCATAATTTTGCCCTCCAAGTTTGATCAAATTGCCTGAAGTATTTTTGAGGTGTCATAAGAAGTAGACCTCTAAGAATGTAACTCATTTTAAGGTAAAATGTTAATTTTAAGAATTAGTGATTATTGGCATCTTGGAGTGCCTTGTGCCCAAGGGGAGAAAGATATGGTAACCAGTTCTTAAAAAATAAGAATTGCAGAGATGGTATGAAGTCTGCAGGGGAATACAATAAGAGAAAAAACAGGGAAGAAGACATGTTTTCATTAGTTTTAATAAACAAGCATGGTGTTTTTATACATACCTAGGAAAAGTTACTGCTTGGGAGATTCTGGGAATCATAGTCCAAAAATAAAGTCTTCCAACCCCTGTTGTACAAATTGTACCAATGGACACCTTTGTCATTGCCATAAATAGGGCATTCAGCCACTCAGAAAATACTAGGCACCAAGGAGTACACACCAATCCACGAAAAATAAAAAGTACAAGTGTGGTATAAGTTGTGCCCTGACTTTTTAAAAGATATTGCAAACTTATGGCTGGCCAGACATGTCCTAGGTGAAAGAGGACCCCCTCTCTCCCTAGCTCAGCAACAAACCCTCAGGCCTAAGGACTTGGAATGTGTCTTCTGAGGACATTCAAACGACTATTTCCTCTATACTCAAGTCCCACAACTGAAGTGTCTTCAGAAGACACTTTTACCATAAATGGTGTAAGTTCCTTTGTGGTCTGCCTCAGTTTCTGAAATCTTGCAGGGGTATCTAAAGCAGAAGAGCACAGTTGTAATAGATAGTTCTCTCTATTACCATGTTGCCAATGGATGAGAGGTTCTTCAGAAGGTCTGCAAACTGTTTTCTTGAATCAGATTGGTCAGCATAGGGCCTTTGACTGTATAGCACACTTACAGTGGTGTTCTGCAGTGCTGACCCAAGATGTTTTGTTGCCTGAGGTTAAAGTTCCCAGCTCTCAGGGCTTGGCCCCTCTTCCCTAGTCCTCTGGATTAGGTGGAAGAATCTCAGAGTGGGAGAGCTGCACTGAAAAATATGTGTATATTTTTTCCTTCACTTGTTAAGATTTGCGTCTTTTTATTTGAATGGGATCTTCTGTGCAATCGTGGTGGATACTTAAAGAATCATGAAGGGCTGCCCTTTGTAATGATACTAGGATCCACTCCCTGTGCCATCACAAGGAGTCATTCTTAGATTTCAGGTTTTGTCCCCTTGTCAGGGCCAGAGATAGTCCTGATTTGCCAATCCTACCTGAAATGGAGCAGGAAATGGCACTCCTCACCCAGTTAATGTGTATATATTAGCCTAGACTACTCAAGTTATTTCTATCCTTACCATAAAGGCACTAGATCTTGTCTAATGAGGCTAAGCAGGGTTGGCCCTGGTCATTACTTGGGCCATTTCTGCTCTACACCATTATAATGCTATTATTCCACTGTCAACATCCTGTGGAATGCTGGGGTTTGTAGTTTACTGAGGCCAAAGAGCTCTCTGGCTGAGAATTCTAAATGCCCCTCCCTAAACCGCAAACCCCAGGATTCCATAGGATGTTGAAAGTGGAATAATAGCACTATAACAGTGTAGTACAGAAATGGCCTTGGTTGGGAGACTGCCAACAAATACATTGCTCTTTTGCTGATTTAACCTCAGCACACACAAATGTGAGGTCACGCGAAGCCTCGTGTTCAATTATTGTCAATGGACGTGCCAGGCAGACACCTGCACCAGAATGGATGTGCACACGTTGTGTCCATTGATGATAATGAGAAGGAGCATTTACATTTTTTGTTTTATGCAAGAGAATGGAATAAGAACACCCACGTATACAGAAGGTGCACTGTACCAGGTGCTGTAAGCTATATTTCAGAGGATGGAACTGGCAAAACCACCTCTGAGTATTCTTTGCCTAGGAAAACCCTATGAAATTTATGTGGCCACCATACCTTAACAAGCAACTTGAATGCATGCGCTCACAAACACATACACATACCATTACCACAGTATAGCAGCTTCCAGTTTAGGCCGTCATATTTTTGAGTCAGCAGTTTGGGCAATGAAAAATACTACATTTACTTCAAAGTGATCCATGTGACTAAATACTAATTTCTTCACCTTTAAATATTCAAACTGTTAAGTCCATTGCTAATGCTTCCTTAACCCACAGATGTTTTGCTAGCTGAGTCAGAACAATGAATGGCCCCTCCCTCCCACAAGCTAAAATGTATAGTATCCCAAGTCAGACAAGTTATTTTTGACACCTGAGGCAGAAAATCTCACAAGTGCTCATTCTTCTTCATGGCAGTTAAGATTTTATGAAATTCATGGGGTCACCATAAGGAGACAGGTGACTTGAAGGCACATACACACACACACACACAAAATATGGTCACAATATATTAAACTACTGAAAATTTGCTTTCCTAATTCCTAAAATCTGCTCCCTTGGGTGACTGCTTCACTGAGCTTTTTACATCAGGGTGAGCCTTGATATGTATGCTGAATTCTCTTCCCTTTCATGGTCGTTATTTGATGGCTCACCACTTCATGACTTGCAACAGTACATGTGAGATAACTCTTTTTGTAAGCCTTGTATCTGAGGTGATGCAGGGTGATAGGATTATCCTACTTATAGTCTTCTAGATGACCTATGATGGCCCATTCACACTAGCAAATTATCACTTAAGGCTGAAATAATTAGATCAGTAGTATGAACATTGTTGCTGTTGCTGTTGTGTGCCTTCAGGTCCTTTCTGACTTATAGTGACCCTAAGGTGGATCTTTATCTTTGTGGGCTGGGGTGCACAAGCACAAGCTTGCATACATGCATATCTGCCAACTGTTAGTTCACAAATCATAAAGTCGCCATAAGTTGTAAATGACTTGAAGATATACCCCACCACCGCCACAACAAAGGTGAACGTATCATGGGGTTTTCTGAGGCTGAGAGTGTGTGATGTGTCCAAGGTCACCCAGTGGGTTTTCATGGTTGAGTGGGGAATTGAACCCTGGTCTCCAAGGCTGTAGTCCAACCTTGAAAGCATTACACCATGCTGGCTCTCAATATGAAAATATGAACCATCTATGGGATATTTTCAAATAACAGACTTGCATTTGGGCTAATAATTATCTTTTAAATTCCATCAAGTAAAACCTTCATTTAAATAAAAAAAAAAGCCATGACACCGTCAAAAACGCAAAGGCAAACACTGTTTAATAAGGTGTGTGCCTCTGTCAGCCTGTCTGTCTGCCTACTTAGCTGCTTCACCAATTCCACAATGAGAATTTCAGATAAAACAGGAAGGCCTTGTTACATCTCAAAGTCTAACATTTATATTGAGTTGGATATGGGCCCAGGTTTAGAGTCCACTTTCTTAGACTCAAGAACTATCAGCTGGCAGATATGTATAAGTGTAAGCTTGCACTTGGGCTCCCCAGCCCACAAAGATGTAAAGTAGGACTGAAAGGTCATGAAATATGAGGTCTGACAGACCTTCAACATTTCTATAAATGTCACAAAGGTACTGGACCTCTGGTATTTCGTGGCCTCTTGATTTCCCTGTTTACAGTTTTTAACAGGACACATGTGTTCTGTATGCATGTATGAATAATCATATTATTATATATTTACATATATGTATGTGAGAAAGAGGGATAAGATGTGTATAGTCTGTCAATTTCATGCTTTTGACAGAATGACCTTCAATGCAAGAAGACTTACCCCATAACAAGTGTGTTATTCTCCGGTGCCATACATTTTAGTTGTCATCTAAGTAAAGAAAGACCAACTTCTTCTTTATGCATACACATCAAGAATCTGCCTGTCATTGTTGTGTGCTTTCAAGTAATTTCTGACTTATAGTGACCCTAAGGTGACCCTCAGAATCAGTGTGGTGTAGTAGTTAGTGCGTTGGACTACAACCTTGGAGACCAGGGTTGGATTCCCCACTCAATCGTGGAAACCTACTGGGTGGCCTTTGGCATGTCACATACTCTCAGCCCCCCAAGCCCACAACAGGGTTATCTTAGGGTTGCCATAAGTCAGAAACAACTTAAAAACACACAATGGCAGCACAAAGTGACCCTATCATGGGACTTTCTTGGCAGAATACATTCACTGGCATTTGAACCATAGAAGGTGTGACTTGCCCAGGCAAACCCAGTGGGTTTCCACGGCCATGCAGGGATTTGAATCCTGATCTCCCAGCATCCTATCTCAATACTCAAACCACTACTCCACACAGGTGTGAGTTTTTAATCAATACTTCCTCAATTCTCTGTGTGCTTCTTGGGATAAAATGGGTGGATCCCTTTTAAGCCAGAACAAAAAGATTTAATTACCCATGCTTCACAACAGCCTGAAGTAATCATTCATGCTCAAAAGCCTTTCCCACTACAAAGATTGTAGTACTGTGATTGCATTTTAACTGCTATGGTAGCATCCTGTGGAATTCTGGGGGTGTAGTTTGGTGAAGCAGTAAGATTCTCTGGCAAATAATTCTAAGGCCATTTCTGCACTAGGCTGTTATAGTGTGATTATTCCACTTTCAACATCCTATGGAATCCTGGGGTTTGCAGTTTAGGGAGGGGCCAGTCAGCCTCTCCCTAAACTGAAAACCCCAGGATTCCATAGGATGTTGAAAGTGGAATAACCGTGCTATAACAGTGCAGTGTGGAAATGGCCTAAATACCTCACCCCTAAGTCTCAATCCCAAGATTCCATAGGACAGAACCATGGCAGTTAAAGTGAAGTCACAGTACTTTAACTGAGTAGTGGGAAAGGGCCCTTGGATAATAACAATACAGAGAGGAATTCAGTGTGGCCTTAAAAGAAACCCAAATAAACCTAGTGTTCAAGAAGCAAACTCTTAATGGACTCTGTCAAACAGTGACTTCCACAGGACTTCAAAAAAAGCAACAGATTCAGTTAAAATACTTCTTGTTTTCTTTCAGATTTGATTTTTCCTATGTTTGAATTTCTGCTGAGCTTTGAACTTTGATTAAGGAAAACTTAGAATGGTGGGTTCAGGCATATGCCTAGAGTGAAAAACGATCTCAGTGAAAAATTAGCAAATTCATGTCTCTCCATCTTCACTCTCTAAGGTGGGGAAGGGAAGCTCATTGCACTTAAAAGATGTTGGATTGCAACTGATATCATCCATCATCATTGGGTCTGCTGGCTAAGGCCGATGGGAGTTTTAGTCCAACAATTTCCACTGCCACTTTAAAGAGTTTCTAAACATT
Organism: Ctenosaura bakeri; assembly: GCA_948474755.1. NCBI lineage: Eukaryota > Metazoa > Chordata > Lepidosauria > Squamata > Iguanidae > Ctenosaura > Ctenosaura bakeri. The sequence goes on along the minus strand of CAOLHI010000632.1, from coordinate 737,112 downwards.
AGAAAGTATTGAATACTTCACTGAGCAAACAAAGTGGCCTGTGGTGACTTAAATTTTAAGAGCTTGTCTATATTGCAAAGGTTTATCAATATTGGTCACAATCCCGCTGGAGAGTTAAGAATGTGTAACCTGGAGTTACATTTTCATAACTGTGTGGTATTCATGATACTCTACGTACCCCTAATTTAGGAGACTTACCACTTGGGAAGCAGCTCACTGAAATTCCCTCCCACAAATGATCTTTGGTGTGAGAAGAAGTTGGGACACAGGTTCTGCTACCGCCTGTCACGCTGGAGATCTCTCATGGGAGGGAATGGAAATGATAGTCAGATGCTTCCCAAGCAAGAGGAGAATAGACCCCCGGCCAATTGCGGTGCCTGCTTCTCAGTGAGTGGGAAATGGGGGGCAGCTGGGCTGGAATTCACAGCATAGCTCCATAACTCTGATACTTAGGCATTTAACTCTTCAATATGATTCCAACCATTATAGCTTTCTAGAACTCACATTTATACCGGGATACGTCGAATGTTTGCACTCATTTAATCTGTTAACTACTTTCAAATTAGAAGTGAACCTTGAATCTACAATGGGTTATTCCATTCCAGCATACTTGTCTCTAAACCTTGTCAGTGCAGTTTTCACGCCGGATTCCTGCTGGGTGAGAACAGAATTTAATTTGTGCCATTGTATGTTACTACCATACTGAGGCAGTCTAGCTGCACAAAGAACTACTGCTGATTTGCAAAATTACACAAGAAACTGCCAAAACATGAAACTCTGAATCCAGCCTGGTGAGGAGAAGTCTTATCTTGATACACAATACCCTTCAACTGTCCCGATTTACTAGGGACAGACCCAATTAATCTTCTGTTACATTTTTTCAATTGCTTTAACAATACCTTAGCTTCTTTTTCCTCTTCCTACATTCCCCTTTTGTCCTCAGCTTAGTTCAGTTACTGCAAACTGAGTTCAAAGTGCAAAAGAAGTTTGCATTCAGTTAAATTAGTGGATGGAGAGGAGAGAAGAGATGAAGTCTTGCCCTTCCCTGTAGATCCAGGCAAAAGCAAACTGTTACAGCCCCTCCTAGCTGTGTTCTTTCTCATTAACATTTGCCATCTTGACCACATTCTGAAATTGCTTGGCCACATGTGCCCTGTTTTTTTTAACCTGTGAAATGTTGGATGGTACGACACACAATCACCTTTTTTGTGGTGAACAGACTAGGGTAATTCATGAGAGAAAATGGGAACATACAAATCTTGGCAAATCAAACACAATCCTTTCTGAAATAAGCAAATACATCTTTGAAGTAAGTAGTAGGTGTACAGGTAGGGGTTCTGAGTGTGGTTGTATTATATTCCCTCTTATGGATAAAGTTTATGGCTTTGTGAGGTATGGCCTTGATTTTGAAAGTAGAGGTGGGATCCATAGCACTCAGACATTTTCCCTAACATGCCTTCCTACATTTCACTCATGAAAACTGTGATGTGTAGGGCCAAAGCAACACCAGAGTGTGATCAAGATGGCAAGTTATTAATGAGGATGAGCACACAAACTATGAGAGGTTGCAGCAGTTTGCTTTTGCCTGAACCTTTTGGGAAGAGCAGGATTCTATTGTTCCTCTCCTCTCCCTCCTTGTGAGTTGACTGAGTGAGAACTACTATTGTATTTTGGATTCTGTTAACAATATTTGAAGCTGAGGGCAAATGGGCAAAGCATTTTAAAACCAGCTGAAAGGTGTGGGGTAGGGGAGAGTATTAATCCTGATTGTCCCCACCTCAGACTGGGATTGTCCCTAACAAAGTGGAAGGTATATGTGTTTTCCTGTAGCTGATGTGGACTCAAGTGAAATGTTATGCAGTCACAACTGACACAAATCACCCCCAACAACTCCGTTTCTTTTTATTATTATTTTTTATTATTATCTGGACAATTTATATACATATGTACAAAAACACCTATGCCTACTTTTTTTCTTTTTTACAATTTCATGTGATTTACAAAACAGGACAGCAAAATAACTTAGAAAGGATACGAATACTGTACAAAAATAAAATGGATTAAACTTGTAAAGGTTGGTATTTTACAGTGTTACAGATCTGTTAATCTGTCATAAAACAGCATTTGAAGAGCATTTGAAGTTCTGGTGCATACTGGGCTAATTCCATCAGCAAACAGAAAAGAGACCTAGATAGAAGTCATCAGAACTGTTCACAGAAGATGTTGTATAGCTATAGTTTTAAAGCCATGGCTTCTCTAGGAAGGTCTTTCAGAACTGAGGAGAGGAGCTGCCTTCACATCAGCACTCTTTTAAGAATTTTCAGAGTAACGTGGCAAGTTTGTTTGCAGAGAACTTGATCTTCCTTTCTTCTCAACATTTGCAAACAGTTGCTTCCCAAACTCTCTTTTCTTAAAAAGATTACAGCTGATTTTTACTGCATTTTGAAGTCTGCACATGAAATTCATTGACTGCTTTTACACCAAGAGACAAACATATCTTATCTTGATTTTGTTGTTAGTAGTAGTAATTAATAAACTTTGGGCAGCTTCTGATGTTACTTTGGAAGACCCCTAAGAGGCATGGTTTACACTTCAATACTAATCATATTTATTTGGAAGCAAGTTGCCTGACTTCAGTGAAACTTGCCATCAGATAAGTGTGTTGAGAATTACAGCCAAAGAAGCAGTCTTCTGCTTCTATGAGTAGAGTTATGACCCTCCTTGAGACTTGTCCTATATACATATCTCTTCTAGGGGCACAGGCATGTAAGTTACTTTTCCTGTAATACTTTTCCATGAATACATCTGGGCCTATATACATGTTTGGGTCTGGAAACCCTTATCACTATTTCTCTGCTGCAAAGCAGCAGAGAGAGGAACAACTTGTAAGACAGAAACAGTCCTGCTCTCTGGCTAAGAATTCTAAATGTCCCTCCCTAAACTGCAAACTTCAGGATTCAATAGGTTGTTGAAACTGGAATAATAGCACTATTACAGCCTAGTGCAGAAATGGCCACAGAAAAGAAGTGGCATCCTGGATTCCCAATCAGAATTTGTACAGTAGAGTCCCAGTTATCCGATGCAAACGGGCGGCCGCAGCGTCGGATAACTGAAAAGGTCGGATTACCCGGGCTCCCGTGGTGGCTGCCATTTTGGGGGCGTGTTGGGACATGTCTGGGGGCGCGGAAATGCCCACAGCCACGCCCCCAGGCCGTCACAACATCGGTTAACCCGGAGTGTCGGATTACCGAGCATCGGATAACTGGGATTCTACTGTATGGTTAATTTTCCAAGTTCTTTTATGGACCCCAGCTCCCAGAATCCTCCATGAGTACAGTGGTCATAATGAGTGGAGGATTATGGAGTCACAATCCAGAAAAGTTACTTTTCCAAACTCTGTTCCCAACATGATACTTGCCACCAAACACGTACAGTAGCCCTTTAAGACCTAGTTATGCACACCCATATGCTTAAAGTAACCTAGGAAGCAGTCCAGTGTCACTCTGTGGCCAAGGGCTGGTATGCATGACAACTCCACTGAGAATAGTAGTTCTTCTCCCATCATGCACCAACAGAGTCATCAAGGCTGCTTGTAATGAACGAGTTGCCTAACTTGTACAATGCTGGCAAAACCAGCCACACACTTTAGTCCAAAGACATACCTAGATGTTCAGCTACAAGTAAGCCAACTATTCACCACAAACTTATGGCTGCACTAAAAAAAAAATACTATCACCATAAGCAGAGTGGTCATGCACACTTCTTTATAGTGACAATTAAGAACAGACTTCCTCCCACACCCTAGTGCCCACTAGGTTTGTTGAACTGTAACTCCTATCATCGCCAGCAGAATGTTGCTGGGAATGATAGGAGTTGTACTCCAGCACACTGGGAGGGCTCCAGGTTATGGGAAGGCTGATTAAAAGTATCACAAATTTGAATGTTAAATAGTTTTTGGAATTTTTTTTGGCTGTTTTTGGAATTTTTTTCAAAATGGAAGATCTATTAAGAGAATAAACCTAAGCATTAAGTTTATACATTCTATGATAGCCTTTGCACATTAAGAATGTTTTTTAAGAGAAGAACAATTCACATGATTTAAAAAAAAAAAAGATATTCTGCCCATGAGCTGTGCGTAAATGCATTGTTAGGGCACAGCAAAGTGTTATTTCAGGCTGTTTGGCTTTTTCGGTTAAGGCAAGGCTATTCCTATAGCCTACGGTACACAAAGGAACCGCATGGCTGGCACCGAGAGGCCAGATGATGACCTCCAGCTGGGGGATGGAGGTGACCACATAGTGCGGAAATCATAGCCATCAGGAATGCAGGCTGGTGCCCGAACCACTATGCCACCATACCTCAGTTTCTCATGCGCCTCCGTCTCCCATCTGACCTGATTATTTGTCAAGCAGGTGTTGCTTGTTGTGCCTATAGCTTGCCTTATGAAATAACAGCATTCAGCATCCAGGCTCTAGTTAGCTAATACTGCACTTGTCTGACATCAGAGCAACAGTACTGTTCTAGCTGAATTAGCAAGAGTTTAGGCTCTGACAAGGTGGTCTTGTATAGAAGGGGAGGACAGTTGGAACGATATGACTTTGTGAGTTGCTGGCTTACCTCAAGATCCTCACCCTAATCACACAAGGCAGCATTAACAGTACTGGTAAAGCAGAATACTTTTTACATGAGAGCGATAGAAATAGCCAGGTTACCTATTTTTTTCTTTTAAATAAGGAAGAACAAATGTCCCTACAACTTATTTTGGACACCAGAAATTAATTTTGGTTTTATCATAAAACAAACGTTTCAAAAAGCTGAAACGGAGGTAGAAAGTGTGCTTGGTTTCCTGACATGTCTTCACTGAAGAAAACTCATCCCTTTTTGCTTTTAAAATGCCATAGATTGTTCTTTGCCCCTAACACCTTTATTTAGAAGCCATTCTCTTCGCATAGACAGATTTTATAATGAACCACACAGGTAAAAACGCTAGATGCATACTGAGTTCTAGTGCTGGAAGCCACAGACGATTGTAGAATACTCTACTCTCTGAGATGTTGTTTTATTTTTTTCTAGGAAGCTAGCTTTTTTTTCAGGTGAAACAAAGAAGATACCGTCATTGCAGGTGTACTTTACAAGAGTTGTATATGTACAAATTCTTTACAACGATGGGGCAAATTGATCCTGGTATAATCCCACTGTCTGCAGTGTGATTATCTCAAGGATGAATTTGGCCCTATATATAGGACAGTTGCACCTCGTCTTCTTTCATGCGAAGAAGGAGTAAAGAACATACGACCAGGAGAACATTTCTGGGGTTAGATGGGGTGGGTGTATGTAAACATAATGCTCCACCATTACAAGAGATGGGGGGTGGGGAGTCCATGATTACAACCGCTGTAAGGTTCATGCTTTTAACATTAACAAAGATGACAGCTTGGTTAGACGCAAGAGATATTCCCCCCTCCCAATGATGTGTTTGCTCCTGTTTGAAAGAGCAAACGTTAGCATTTAAACAGGTGAAATATTGCCATTATCATTAACTATATCAAGCCTGCCATACAGAATGAGAAGGCAAAGTACATCAGGGCAAGGCTTGTGTTATAGAGAAATATTTTGACATACCTCCTGCAGTGGTAGTTTTAATTACCTCATTGTTGTTGTTATTGTTGTTGTTGTTGTTTTCCCATACTCTGTACAACAGCTGCAACTTATGAAAAGGTAGAAGTCTGTTGAAAAGTTTTTAAAAATGAGTTGTAGTTGTCTCTGATTGAGCAGAGAGTGTTTTGTTGGTGGGGGGAAGATATCTGTTCCCTCCATAAATGCACATAGTTCCCGTTGGCTGATACAGGAATCTGGCAAGTAGATGAAAAGAATGCACCATTGAGAGAGAGAGCAAGAGAAAGACAGTCAATCATAAGGGAAAAAGACCTTTACGAAAGTGGTAGCTTATCAAGATGGTAGCTGCTGTTATGCATTCATTCCAACAAATCACAGCAGAATAAAGCACTGTTAGTGGTATTCATATAGTACAGTACGGTATACGCTTTTCAGATGAAAGTCTAAGAACTGCTGAAAGAAGGAAAATGTTAGGATCTCATACTTCTGCCACATTCTTTAGAGTGGCTTGTTGCACTGTTGTCATTTTTTCTCAATGACAAGTCAAAAAGAGAGCCACATATGTATGATACCAGCTTATTTCTTGTTTTCCTTTTTTTTTTTTTTTTTTTAGCAATTTTCACCAGGGGAAAAAAAGGAGCAGCTTATACTCAAAACTATAGCTCATTTAAAAAAAAAAAAAAAAAGCCCAAAAGACCTGGTTGTACCAAACAGGTCTTCCTGAGTATAAATTTCAGCTTTGTTCTTCCTTTGTTGTTTTTGTATACCAATCCACAAATGATAACAACAGATGTAATGGTTTTTTACCCCTTAACAGTCTTGAACAGAACGGATCATTGAGAAAGAGAAGTGAACCTTCTTGTAACAATGTGCTATGGAGCTTGTTTGTTTTTTTTAAACTTAAGAAATACTTATGTGTGTTCGAAAGTGGTTTTCCTAAACTTTTTTTGTTTTGTTTTTTAAATACAAGCAGCATTACATTAGTCAACAAAACATGTCCATGACACGGCAATCACAAAGAGCTTGGAATCACTACTGTGGTGTCACAGGTCAAACCACTCAGTCAGACATATATACACCAGTGTCGATTCTTTAATCTATATATATAAAAAAGTTGCATTATTTCTGCTGATCCCCACACTCCTTCCCCCCTCCCCGCTCCCACCCAGCAGCCACTGATTTAAGACTGTTGTTGGTAGCATAGCAGGGGTGGATGGGACAAAATATTAAATCTCTTGTTTTCAAACTTCCAGCTACATGTGCTTTAAAAATGCAAGTAGAGGGAATATCACTGTACAGTGGCGGACGTATTTGTGCTGATCAGTTATGCCCCTTTTGATGGTGGTGGTTGTCTCCCCCTCCATCTCCGCCAGTTCTTCCTTCAAAAGGAGGCAGAGCTGGCCTTTTTAGATCGCTTGATCATGCTGGGGTGGAATTCGGTATGGCGGCGGGCATGCTTTGTCAGGTGGTCACTCCTCATGAACCGCTTCTCGCAGAGGGGACATCGGAACTGCTTCTCCCCAGTGTGGGTTCTGTAGTGCCGTGTTAGCTCATCAGAGCGAGAAAACTTTTTAAGGCAATCTGGCCATGTGCAAGGGAATGGGCGTTCACCTGCGGGGAGGGAAGAGAGAAACAAAGAATTAAAAGAAACAGAAATATGAGGACTAAGGGTAGCATTTCTCATTAGAAGTTTGAACACTGAAGTATTTCAGCGCAGCAAATATTTTGAGGGAAGTCAATAGGTGCTGTGAAGGAAGTAACTCAGGCTACTTTTGACAGTTTATTACACAATTATTGCAAAATATTTCACCAATATCAAGGTTTCAAATTCTAATAAACCAATGGCATCAAAGGGAAAACCCAGAGTTCAGGTAAGTTACTGTCTTCTCCCTTTTTGAACTACAGCTCCCAGATTTCCCCAGGCAGCATGTCCACTGATCATACTGGTTGGGGGAGTCCTAAAAAATAACTTTTCCCAAGCTCAGAGAACATCTCTTACGTAAATCCAATTGAGAGAGACTGGAACTGCCATGGCACTGTTCAACAGACCAGACTGGCCAGTTCTGGCAACAGGTTTCAAGTACAGCTCTCTGGAATTCTCAGTGCAGTGAAGTTTTCTGCTCTGTAGGGCACTGAGAAGCCAAGCTTTCATCCAGGGTTAAAAGCATGAGTTCCACCACTGGGGTGCTGGCTTGGTCTCTCATCTGTACTCAGCTATGGCTTTTAATCTGTACAGAACAAATTGATTAGATTCATTAAAGCTTTTAGCCTTAATAGCAGCAGAAAAACAAAAGAAATTTCCAGTCTTAGGTGATATCAAATGTGATATCCTCAACCAAAACTGCCACCATTTTTTAAAAAATATTGATTGATTTTTAACACTAACAATCTAATTCACAAACTAAGTAATATACATTCAGAAAAAAGGAAAGACCAAAAAAAAAAAGAAAGAAAGAAAGAAAGAAAGAAAGAAATGAGAGAGAAATGTTTAAAACTAAAACACAGTAGGGTTCTGACCTCCTCAATTCTAACTGAAATGAAAATAAAAATAAAAAAGGAAAAAGAATATTCTACTGTTACGGATACAATGAAATAATCTTGCTATTTACTAATAACTATAACCACAGATTATTATACTGTTAGATTTCTTATTGTTGAAAAAGTCCATAAATGATTTCCAGTCTTTCAAAAAATCTTCAACTGACTTATCCATGTTAATTTGGCAATTGGGGCTACTTAAGCAACCTCAGCAATTCATTCTTCCATTGTTGGTGCTTCAGTCTGTCTCCAAGTTTGAGCAAACAATATTTTTGCTGTTGAAGCAATCTATATTTACTAATTCTTTTTACATAATACCCAACAGAAAGATTCTAGGTAACATTACAAAATCTACCTTTAACATTTTTGGAATAATTTATAAATCTTAGACTAGTACTTTTTGTCTCTTTACAAGCTCCTTACATATGAAAAAAGGAGCCCTCTATCTTGACAGTCCCAACACTGGTTTGAAACATTCTTAGACATTTTTGACAAACAATACAGCTGACTATATGCTCCACCATTCCATACCAGTTACGTCAATGTGCTTGATTTTAACAATCAGGCCACAATCCAGCAGAATCAAGGACCACTTATATCTCAATGAGAAGGAAGTGTGCATTAATGTGTGCTACTACCCAGCTGATGTAAAGAAATATATGTTGTAGCTCACATGTGACTATCCATTTAACCATTTAACACACAGGAGCTTATTTCAAAGCAAACATGCACAGGATTGCTCTCTGAAGCATGCATGGTACAGGTAAACTCAATGCTCAGACCAGTTCCTTCAGGAGAGGGGCTACTGATCCCAGAATCTTCTAGCCCAAATAAATGCTCAGTGGGTATGTATATTCCAAATCATCATCATCATCACCACCACTATCATCACCTAAGGCAAACTCTGAATGAATCAGAGAAAGACTCCTGTTATAATAGAGTTTATTTTTTAAAAATTATTTATTTGTTAATTTTAACACAAACACATCCTAATTCACAAAAAAAAAAAAAATCCTTAAAATTAAATTAAAACTTACTAAAACACAAAAGGGCTCTGATCCCCAAGCCAAACTGTAATGAAAGAAAAAGAATTTAAAAATTAATTTTAAAAAGATTTTTTTAGAGGTCCACTAGAATTACTAGTAACAATAGCCACAAATTATTGCATTGTTAGATTTCTTATTGCTCAAAAGGTCCATAAATGGTTTCTGGTCTTTCCAAAAAGAAAAAAAATATCTTCAAGTGGCTTATTCTTTAAAACATGCATTAGTTTAGCAATGTGGGCTAACTCAGTGACCTTAACAATCCATTCTTCCATTGTTGGTGCTTCCATCCATTTTCAGATTTGAGCAAACAATATGCTTGCAGCTATTATCATATATTGAAGAAGTAATGTGCACAGTGGGCCCACACTATTTGTGACTGGGAGCTCAGCATTTGCAAATTAACCCTACATGAAGTGAAAAGTGAAAAAGATATTTTAGAAATCAATTTACCTTACACCCAGTGCAGGGGCATTCCTAGGGCAGCAGGGAAGGTGGCAGCAAGGCCAGGGCACCCTGTAATGTGGGTGTCTCATATCCTCCCCAGGGCATCATGAAGAGAGCTTGCCTCAAGAACTGCAGGGTGGGGAGGAGCACAGGCTGGGAAATGGCAGCAGGGGTGGTCCCAGTCCTAGTTGCTCATTTGTGAAAGAGTGACCAGGATTGGGACTGCCAGCAATGGTGGGGCAGTGAGGAGTTTCATCCAGCAGCTGCTGGCCACCTTGGGATTATAAAGAGCATCATTCCTGATCCTGGTTGTTGTGACCAGGATTGGGACTGCAGCTCCTGCTGCCAACAATGGCAGGGCAGCAATGAGCTTTGTCCAGGAGCTGCTGGCAACCCTGGAATTGCTGAAGACATTGTTCCTCATCCTGGTTATAAGGATGGCAAGGTGCTTTGGGCAGGAACTACTGGCTGCCCTGAGGCTTCAAGCAGGGACATGGCCATGGTGGTCACCACTGTGCTGCACAATTTTTTCACAGGGACTTGAAAATGTGTTTTTTTAAATATTCATAAGGTATCCTAGAAGCAATACCCTGCAAATATACTATCCAATTCTTTTTCCAGAATGCCCAACAAAAACATTTCCAGACAAGTCCATTACAAAATCCACCTTTAAATTTTTTTGGATATAATATGTACATCTTAAGACCAATATTTTTTCACCATCTCACAAGTCCGTTGCATATGAAAAAAGGAGGCCTCCTTTATCTTGACATCACTTGCTTTGGTTTGAAACATTCTTAGACATTTTTGACAGCTTAATTGGAGTTATATACCATCTATATATTTTCTTACACAAGTCTTCTTTTGAATTACTGCACAAAATAAATTTTATCTCTTTGGATGACATTTTCCTTGTACATGTACAATGAAGACTGTGCCCCAAATTTTGGGCCCACACTATCATCTACACTTTTACAGGTTCATCTTCTGTCTTTCATTTCAAAAGCAATTTATATAGTTTCTAAATTACAAAGTCATTATCTTTACACAACTCTAAATAAAACTCATCTTCTCTAACCTCTATGACTAGATCTTTCTTATCTTGATTAAATCTATCCTTAAGTTGCATATAAGCAAACCAATTAAGATCTTTGCCTTCCTTAAGAGGCATCACACTTGATTTAAACCTCCAGCTATCTTGTTCAAAGTACAAAAGGTCATCATAAAACAGCCATTTCAAATTTTTAACCCATTCTTTCCTCAAAAGGGCTTCCTGCAGTGAGGAGGCTAATATTAGGAAAATATCTCTGCTTTTCTTTATACCAAACTCATAGAAGAGACTTTCTAATATAAAAATTTTAAAGTCAGCACGTGCTTTAATTTTATCATACCAAATATAACCATACTACCCAAATCTTAAATCATGACCTTCAAGTTCCAAGAATCTCTCATCTCTAAGCAATATCCATTCCCTCAACCATACAAAACAATAGGCCTCATTAACACAATTTAATATTAGGAATTCACACCCACCCCTTTTTCATCATTATATAATGTTTTACATTTTATCCTGGGTTTCCTTGCCTGCCAAACAATCTGGAAATTTCTTTCTTCCATTATACTAAGGGCATTTTATTTCTTATGATAGGGATCATTTGGAAGCAGAATAGAAGTCTTGGCAAAACATTTGCTTGTATTACTGCAGTTCTTCCCAAAAGGGATAAATTTAATTTTCCCCATTTTTCTAAGTCTCTTTTATTTTGTTTCCAGACTTCTTCATAATTGTTTTGAAACAACAGACTATTATTCTTCGTAACTGTATCTCCCAGATAGTTAACCCCCTTTTTTTCCACTTTAAAACTGGAAAGAGCAGTTTATTCATTTTCCTCTTCTGAAGTCATACATTCAGTCAACAGTTTTCTTTTATCACAGTTCACTTTAAATCTGGTGCATGTACTAAACACCTTATTTTTTTCCCCCAAAAGAACCTTCATTGCGTCCAATGGATTTTGTGTCATTATCACAAGATCATCTGCATAAGCCCTCCAGTTATGCTATTTGTTTTTTACTCTCACTCCACAAAGTAACAGCGTTTACTCAGGATAGAAAGTTAGTTGTATAGACTAAATCCTTTAACATTCTATTGACTTTTAATGGTTTAGGTGCTCACCTAAACAGAGAGATATTTTGTTCAATCACTGCCAAAGATGAATGGATTTTTTTTCTTGTAGCTAAATGCAGAAGTAGACTGGAATGTTGGTCAGAAGAGCTTTCACTGTTAAGGTCTTCAGACTGTTTCACCTGGACAGTTGCCATGTGGCATGAGGAGCCATGGAGTAAGAACAAGGGCAGCTCAGTTTTCTATGAATCATCTCTACAAACCTGTGTCAGTTTTCTTTCCCTTCTTCTCTTTCACTGGCACCAGCAACTTGTAAGATGTGATTAATTATTTTTGTATCTATGTGCCTGCTAAATCTCTCACACATGGCACTTTAAATAGAGTCAACTGTAACTTTGCAGAACGAGACTAAAAAGAACCCACATTCCAAATAAATAGAGTAAAATACATCTGCTCTATCTACTACTTCGGCTGATTTGATTAAGAAAATTTAACTCCATTTCCTGCACCTCACCAATTCCCTTTGAAGCTTCGACAAGGATTGATGTGACTGAGGGCTCTTGCTATCATTCCTCTTTCAATATCCTGTGGAATTCTGGGGTTTGTAGTTTACTGAGGACAAAGAGCTCTCTGGCTAAGAATTCTAAATGACCCTCCCTAAACTGCAAACCTCAGGATTCCATAGGATGTTGAAAGTGGAATAACAGCACTGTACCAGTGTGGTGCAGAAATAAGAGTCAAAACTACTATTCTTGAAGCAAAATTCAGATAACTAATGACATATGCTATCAAAGCCATTCATCCTGAGCAGTCAACTATTAGGAATCACTTTTACTCCTACAGACTCCCCTCAAAGAGTCTAACATCCACATTACAGATCTGTGAGGGTGACATAATCTTGCGTACTCATACCCACATGTGGCCTCCAATCCTCTCAAACCCAACATATATTACTTTATTTATATCTACATCTACGTCTATGTCTACATCTGTATCTATCTATCTTTTATTTCAATATAAAATGTCAGCCCTTAGGTAAAAGCAAACAGAACCTACAGAAAAGGACTGGATATACTTAGAATATGAAACATCCAATCTCCGTTGAAAGGCAAGTGATTTGTAACATGGGTCTAGTGCCCTAAAGGCACAAGATCCCATCTGATATTAGAAACTAAGCAGAGTCAGACCTGGTTATTACTTGGATGGGAGACTGCCAACAAATACCAGATGCTATAGGCTGTATTTCACGGGCAAAACCACCTCTGAGTATTCCTTGCCTAAGAAAACCCTGCAAAATTTATGGAGTCACCATAAGTCAACAAGCCACTTGGGGGCACATACCTATCCAGAGAGAGCAGAATAAGTTATGTCCAACCTAAGCTTTAAAAAGTTACAGATTTTGGACTACAATTTACAGAATACCCAGCCACGTTGTTTGCATGAATTCTGGGAATTGTACCTTTTCTGAGTTCTGTGTAATTCAGATTTTTGCACATATTGCATCTCTTTCTACAAATGGACATTTACATATAAATAAAACTCTGGAATAAAAGCCCACAGGGTCATGGGTCAAAAAGACTGGGAAAATTTGTGGTGCAGTCTGCAGTGTATGCAAAAAATTTCAGAACAAACAGGTTTCCCTAGTCAATTCAGTGGATCTGTATTTGTTTAAAAACAAGGCTGGGTGGAGCTGCATCTTTTCATGAAGAAAAGCTCTGGGAAGTATGGTGGAATGGATCGTGGGTGACCATGGCCATCAGATTCTCTGCATCTACAAGGGAGCACTGGATTCAGATGGTCTAAATCTCATTGGCTAGTTCCAACTTGAGCAGACCCGCTGAATCAGCTGTTAATTGGTGAATCAACAAGTAGGTAAATCCCACAGATTCAACAGATCTACTCCAGTTAGGGCTAAGAGTATGATTATTGACTGTTGATTGGCCAGATGGCTGCATATTCTCAAATACAGCTTCCAAATCCTATGGACTAGAAACCTATTTTTCTAAAAATAAACCAGAATGAAAGTTGTAATGAGTAGGAATCAAAATACTACATCAAACATCATACTCACTAAGTGAAACCTCAGGCTTGCAGACTGTTACCTGATGGCTATGCCAATATAAATGTATATTGATGCTTATATGCTCCCTCATAGAAGTCTTGTGAATGAAGTAGTGGACACAGACTTGGATACCAATTCTTGATTGTTGATCAGAATCTTGGCAATGGTGACAAGAGTCACAATCTAAGCTAAATTTGCATATGGTTCCTAGTAACTGTCTTGTTTAAAACTTGCAGGTAGTAACACAGGGGAGATATTTTTGTGGTAATTTCAGCATGACACTCAAACTAGGACATAGTTGCTATTTGTAGCTGAAACTCAATGTAAAGCAACAGGAGTTCTGTCATATCAGTCCATGCACTAACTGAGGTCCAGGCAATCTTGTTGTTGTTTCCTTTCCAAACAATAAACTTAAGGTCAGGTGATTTCAACAACTGTCCCAAATTCTGGAGCCTCTTCCCATATGTTAAGCTCTGATGTTGCTGTTGTTTCCAAAAAGCTGTAAAACTTTCCTAGTCTATTAAGTATTCAAGAAAACATTTTAATTTTTGAAGGCTGTTGCTTCTTATAGGTGCTTTTATAACAATTTAGTATTTTTTTAAAATTTCTTTTAGTATAAATTTGTTTGAGGATGTGGAAAGAGGCTATTTTTAACAAACCAACATGACAGCAAAAATTTGACGCGTCTTACAGTTAATTTTAGAAGAAATATCTAAACACCTAACTCAAAAGATGAGAAAAATTGGACAAATGATAAAGGTGAAAACAATGCAACACTGACGTTTTTGGCAGGATCCAAAACATGTTCCAATGAGGCATTTTTGTGTGTATGGAGATATGGGAGTAATAACTAATTATTTAATAGTCAGTGTTAGAGTAACTGGTAATGTGACGGGAAGTTGAAAGACTCAGCAGAAAACAAATGCCAGGCAAGTGGCCATGCCAGTCATTGATCTTGATCGGAGTGAGCAACTTGTGCCCCTCCAGATATTGTTAGATTGCAGTTCCTACCTGCTCTACTTATTACAGTCAATGGTGAATGATACCCAGAATGCTATCTAACAACAAAAATCTAGTGAGCCACTAGTTGTCCACTCCCATTCTTGATGGAAGACACATCACAGTGAAGCAGTTCAGGACAATGGTCTCACACATGTTCAAAAATGTGTCAAGCTTGTTTCTTTGTGGGAACTAACTAAGATAAAATACTGAGTTAAGAAGTGCCCATCCATATCCTCAGCCTGGTAACCCTATTAGCAAAAATTGTGAATGCTTGCATGAGACCACAGCATTGTTCAGTGGCACTATAAATGAAACTTCAGTTAAAACCCAAACAAGCTTGAATCAGATCTGAAATGAACTGATAGCCTGTTTCAGAACAACAGATTCAAGTCCAAAATTCCCAACTATTGCTCCCTAGATACCCTAGGTTCCATTCTCGTACTGTTGAAATGCTTTTGCCACTCTTGTGACCATTTTGGTGGTAACACCAGTACTTTGAATGGCCTTCACCTCTATTTTTTTTTTTTTTAAAAAGAATACGTTTCCACTGGCTGTTACATGAAAACAAGAATTATGGTAACAGTTTTAGACATCCTTTGAGATCCTGGCATTCCAATTTTTATTGATAATTCAAGGATAATTTTATCAGATATATAATTATATGTGATAATCCCAATACTAAACTTAGGTAGAGAACTTGTGGCCCTACAGATGTTATTGGATTGCAACTTCCCTTACTACTTAGCATTGCTTATATTATCTTGGGCTGATGGGAAGTGCAGTCCAGCATCTGGAGAATGACACATTCCCCATTTCATGCTAGGGTGTGCGAATCATCATATGCTCTGTCTGGACTCTGCCTGAAGAAAGACTCTTTAGTCTGCCTTTTAAGAATTTGAACCAAGCATCAAACTGTTTTGAAAAGAAAGAGAGCCAAAGTCCCAGGAAAGGGAGGGAAAAAGATGCAAGTTGCTATTGTCATGAAAGACATGTGATCTACTAGAGGTTTTGGACTTTAGCTCCAAGAATCCCTGACTATTGATCATGGTAACTGAGACTTATGGGAGCTGAAGTCCAAAACATCTAGAGGGTCAAAGGATGAGAACTATTGATTTAGACTGACTACTGCTTCTCAATGCCAAAATCAGTGAATGGCCCTACTCACCAAGTCCTTCAGATCTCTTTCATCCTTTCCCTGACAACACATCCTTTAAAAATTGCCTTGCTCTTGCAAGGAAATAACAAATATGTACAATACAACAAATCTCCAGGGACCCATTAAAGCAACAGTTTACTGGAATGAGGCATCCATCTGAACTGTTAAATAATGGTAGAAGACCTCTGTTTGGACCACAGTAATAGGTATACATGTAATGCTTGATTTGTACAGTGTATTCTGTACATGGTTGGAATTTGAATATGGATGGGCATTTTATCTTATCTATCTGCTGCTTTTTTTCTAAGATATCTCTTAGATAAGCCTTCCCCAACCTACTGTACCCCAGAGGCATTAGAGTTCAACTCCCACCATCCCCAGTCAGTAATGGCCAGATTGTCAGTGGATGACTGTAGTTCTGTTCCAACACATCTGGAAGGTGCCAGATTGGGGAAGCCTGTCATAGCTAGACTTCTCTAGTCTCCACAGTCTAGATATTCAAATAGTTCCACCTATAATGGTAGCTTACACAATTATTTCTGCACTGGTTGAACAAAACATGGATACAGGTATTGTAAGTATAAGACAATGGTGGGTGGAGTGTTCAATATTACTGAGGTCTAAACAGGGGTGGAAGGGACATGAAAATTTCTGCTGGGGCTTATTAATATACAGTCAGCCCTCCACTTTTGTGGGTTTCACTTTTTCAGATTATTTGCTGTCACCTCTGCAGCCTCCCTGTGCCATTTTTAATAGGGACTGCAAGCCTCATGAGACTGAGAAACTGCAAATGAGGCTTGTAAGTCCCTATTAAAAATGATGTGGGGCAGCAGCGAAAGTGGCAATAAGCCCCACCAGCCAGCCACTTCTGCTTTTTGAAGGAACCCTGATGCCTCAAAGGAATCCATGGTGGGTTGAATATGGTGATCATACTTTTTAAAAATATGTTTTAAATATGGTTTGGAAGGGCCTAGAGTTTTTCTACTTTCACAGGGTTCTTGTGCCCCAAACCCTAGTGAATGTGGAAGGATGACTGTACTTAAAAGTGCTGGTTTTCATATGAAGTAGTAGGGATATTCTTATGTCAACTGTATTAACAATATGAGTTTGAGCTATAGAACAGTGGAGAGTAATGGTGGTGGCATATCATGAGTAACTTTCTAAACTACCAGTAATCAAACTGTAAATATGACTGACACCAAAACAACCTTTATCTTACAAATACGTACATTTACAAGGGCCAGGTCCAAGGAGCAGTGTGTGTAGGGGTCAGGAATCAAGTGAATGCTACCACAATGTAGGAAGGTCCTATGAACTGCACTGTGGGCAGTGACTTTTCTGCTTCTTGGAAGGAGAGGAAGATTAATCCATGATAAAAAGGATAAAACAGCCCATCATAGCTACAACTGTTCTGTACATGAGTGTATTTTTGTGAAACAGTAAAACATCATGTTGGGTAGACTTTGCCATGGTAGTGTTCTCCTCTAGATTATTGTTGTTGTCTGCCTTCAAGTCATTTCTAACTTATGGTTACCCTAAAGTGAACCTATCATGGGATTTTCTGGGGCTGAATGTGTGATGCGCCCAGGGTCACCAAATGGGTTTCCATGACCAAGCTGGAGATCAAACACTGGTCTCCAGGCTCACAGTCCAATGCTCAAACCACTACATCACTCTCTCTCTCTTCTAGATACCTCATGGATTTTATCAGTGTGCCTGTCATGTTAGTCTCAGATTAACAGCAATATTTTACATCTCTTTCCATTGAGCTATACCACACATTCAACCATTAAAGACAGCTTCCATTTCCCATTGTGAGAAGCACTCAGATATGTGCCTTCTTTTCCTACATGATCTTGGGGTAAAAGTGGAATGAGAAATACAGGCAGCTGGGAAGTTTATTAATGGCATTCAGAATCACATGGAATCCAATGAAATGTAATGACTTGTGTTCAAAGTCCTTCTGTGCACATAAGAACCTGATAAACAGGGTTCTTGTTGCACTGATAGTTCAGCTTTTTCAGAAGGAAAACAGGTCCAGTGTGGAAGCAGGAAAGGAATGTAGAAGAAAGATAGTGGATTAACAAAATCTTTGCATTTTTCAAGAAAGCAAACTTGACTGAGAGATCTACAAAAGGCAAGAATGAAACACAAACATAGTTTAACAATTATACTTCTGAATGGAAATGAATGACAGCAAGGATCTACAAATAAACTATAAAAAGTCCCTGAGGGGTAGGGCATTACTTAAAATGTGATGGCTTGTGATGACCAAGCACAGCCATTAGTAAAAACCTGCAGAGATTACTCCAGAGAGCTGAGGTAAATTCCCGGATAAGAAGATCAGTTGTTCCTCTTATACTTTGCTATCCTGCACTTGCTGGCCGGCCTTGAATCTACATACTTGGCAATGGTTTTAATAGCTCAACCATACTTATGGTGGAGACTTGTACATTAAAATCAAGTAAGGAGGCAACATAAAACATCAGTGCAAACAAATGTCTCACCTGGCAAACAATACATGTGTAGTACAGCTGAAATAGCCAACATCTATTTTATTACAACAGTTTGTTGTAAGGGCTCGCCTCACAGCATGAGAAAATACCAGAAAAGTAGTTTTAAAGCCATATCCCCTGCTAATGTTGCCCTTTGCTTCCACAAAGTGGGCATTTTAAAAATGCACTATGCACACATTTCTAATACTTTTGAATTATTAACTTGCTTGATGTTGTCTTTTCTTTGAAAAATTCAAAGTGAGGAAAAAATATGTTGAAATCAAAGACAGATGGAGCCAAAGGATCTCCAACAGAATGTTATGGTGTCATCTAGCTAGTTGGGTTCTGTCCCAGAATACTGTAAGGGGCTCAAAGAGGCCAGTTTATTCCATTACTCTGGCCTTTTCTGCACGACACTCTTATAGCGTAATTATTCCACTTTCAACCTCCTAGGGAATCCTGGGGTTTGCAGCTTCAAGAGGGGCCGTCTGGCCCCTCTCGAAGCTGCAAACCCCAGGATTCCCTAGGAGGTTGAAAGTGGAATAATCACACTATAAGAGTGTTGTGCGGAAAAGGCCTCTGTCCTCTGTCCACTGTTAGAGAAAGTGAGAGAGTGGTTTTTTTCCTGCTGTGGCATCTTGGTTGTGAACATCCCCACTACCACTTGGAGGCCCAGCTGAATATTGGCATCTTTTTGCCTCCAAGTAAAAATACACCTTTTTATCAAAGCTTTTGGGGCCTAATTGATTTTATTTTTTAAAATAGATTTTAATGATGTCAAATTATTTAATATCCTTTTAGTCTATTTAAAAGATTTATTATTTTTATACTATGTCAATCAGTTAAACTGATTGTATTGTATGCTGCCCTGAGCTTGTACAATATAAAGAGGAATATAAAATATTTTAAAAATAAATGGATAAAATACATCTGACACCCATTTTTCTTTTCTAAGTGATATTCACCATTCTATGACTCCTGGATGCCACTGAGCATGCTCGGTCCACACAGCAATTTTATGTGTGTGTGTGTTCCCTGTTTCTTATGTTTTGTATTTATATATGCCTCAGGCACACACAACACACCCCTCCTTTCTCTGGCGCCTCGTTTTAATTTCTGTCTAGCTGACATTCAACCATTTAAATTTTCTATTAGAAGAAATATCACATTTTGAAAACACCTGATTTTCTATACTGAAGTATCAATCAATGGTGACATTAAATATTAAAAATCTTTCCCCAAAATGGAATTCTTCAACAGGTTTCTGAACTCTAATAGAGATGGCCCAGTTCAAGGAATTGCTGGTCAGCACGCATAGAAAAAACTGCAGACATGTACCTCCACAGAGCAAGAGAACACAGGGAAACATGCTCATTCATATCCAAGTCCCAGAAACAAAAACTTAACCTGTATCTTCACCAAAGGGACTCACATTAAATCTTAACCCTGGGTCACAGCAAGTACATATGCACACTCTGAGTATGTTATCTGTCATTTACTAGTCATAATAGGTATACATGCCCCGTCCCACGATCAGAGAGGAAACGTGTCTCTGAATGCTAGACCATTTCCTCACTGGATTGTTGCCCCTTCCGTTACTGCAAACCCCAGGATTCGCTGTTGAAAATGGGATAATAGCGCTATAACAGTCCAGTGCGGAAATGGCCCTAGTCAGAGTTAGCATTCAGAGCAGAGTCAGAGCACCCTTGTGTCTTGCCTATGGGCTTTCTGTGGGAAGGGCGGCTGACCTACATAGGCCATTGGGCTGATCCAGTTGAGTTCTTTTTAGGTTTTAACCCTTTCAGTAAATGTAGGCAACCTAGTGCCCTTCAGATGTTTTGTACTACAACTCCCACCATCCCTTATCTTTTTGCTGACTAGTGCTGATTGTAAGGCCTACACAACTGGAGGCCGCTAGGATATGCAAATTTGATCTCATACACACACAACATTTCACCTTTGAAGTCTGTGCCTTTTATTGCTTAAAAACCCCCACAGATGAACGTAAAGAGCCATTTCATGTAATGTAAAGAGTCTACAGAACTCAGAATTGCATTTCCCTCTGGAAAGAAAAAAAAAATCAGATATGGCACACGCATCCCTGCTCCAAGCTGCAGAAGTTATTAGGAAAGGGATAGAAAATAAAATGGCATAAAATAAAAAAGCAGCTGTAATGATGATTTTAATAGACATCTATAGTTATTTAGAATATGATTTTCCTTCTGTCTGCTATGAAGGAAAAAGGTAAGGCATTTGGAATTTTGTATTTGAGGGGGGAAACATGACTAAGTAGTACATGATTTAAAGAATTACAACTGATGCAAAGAAAAGAGAGAAACCTTCCAGAAGTCAGGCTCTCCCTTCTTCTGATGGAAGACCACCACTGATGGAAGATATATTCACCCAATTTTATGGATCCCTCTGCATTCCCTTGTCATTTCACCCTATTGTGCAAGATCCTGAAAATCTCCTTATAATATTTTAAGGGGGCTGGGAGGATCTATAGGGAGAAAGGAGCGAGGAAGGCTGGATTAAATGGCTTAGGGAAAGATTAGACATATTTGTTGAAGAGAGATCTCTCAGGGTCTGTAGCTACAAGGGAGCAAAATGAAGTCATGGCCCTGCAATGAGAATTCTTTTATTCCAAATGAAATTTTATAGCAGAAAATTTCCCCCAAATTCTAGAACTGCAATAAATTAAAACTTCAGTTGAGCATTTAGAAATACCATTTAGGCATCCAAAGAAAGGGGCAGGTAAAGTTATCAAGGGCATGCGAACACAGCAAATGTAAGAATTCTAGTTGTGAACAATTTTCAGTGAGTCACTCTCTGCAGTGCTAGAAATTTGGAGACTGAAAGAAAATGTCATTGGTGGGATAGAATTTTTATCTATGGGGTTTAGCTTCCCTGTAGCTATGCTCCTGTAAATCTCTATTTATAATTATTCTCCATATTAGCTAATTGGAGCCACCATATCTAGAAGCAGTCTGTTTGAGAGGCAACACAGTGTAGTGGTTTGAGTGTTGGATGCCAACTCAGGAGACCTGGGTTCGAATCTCCACGGAAATCCACTGGGTGACCTTGGGCAAGTCACTTTCTCTCAGCTCGGAGGAAGGAAAGGCAACCCCCCCAAACAAATTTTGACAAGAAAACTCCATGATAGGTTAGCCCTAGGGTTACCATAAGTTAGAAACACCTTGAAGGCATACAACAACAACTATCTGAGTATTAGATGCTTGCATCAATAGGTGAGAGCAGGAGAGTTTTCCTCATGAATATAACTGTGGCCTAACTGGTTGGCTATTGCTATAAACAAATCAAATAGATCCTGCTCAGGAATTCATATCCCTGTTTTAATTTTGACTTGCAGCTATTTTTAAATAGCGTGCATGAGGAGCTAGTTAAAAAAAAAAAACAAGACAAAGAAGACGGAGGTCTACACCCACTCCATAAATAAAGGGATAAACTGGACGGAAGGCAGATGAACTGAAAGCATGTTCTCACAGTCCGCAAGCATGAAAATCCAATCCCCACAAAGGATAAATGCAAACCAATCTAAAATGCCATGCATTTTTCTTTGTCTCCCAAGGCCTCTGGAATTTGGGCCATTCCTCTTGCATCCAGGATTGCTTAGAGTCCTGAGCCACCTTGTGTTGTCTAGGCATATGTCCCCTGCCTTGCATTAGCACTAGACCACTTCATTCTCACGCCTGGCTCTTTGAACACCTGTCTATGTAAGCCAGGGATATGTCAATTATCATCAAGTCTCCACTGATGGGTGTACAGCACCAAGAATGTATTCAGATTAGATTCTGTTCCTTATTCCAGAATGGCTGCTCTTATCTCTCTGGGCTGTTAGTACTGACCCTTCTATCTTTTAATTTTTCTTCTAGCCTTGATTATCCTGAAAGAATTATTATTGGCCAGCCAACAGAGTCTGAATACCCAATTCCAAGGACCTGATCTCAGAATTAAGGATTCCATGCTCACTGAATCCAGATGTTCACAAGCATCTGGATACTTCATGGCCAGCTGGCAACTTGTTAGAAACATACTCAGTGGCTGCAATGATACCACTGCTAGCAAAAAAGAAAATGGATTCAGATCAGTCCTTGAAAATATTACTTTTTTACTACAGCTCTCACAAACAGGCCATGCTGGTTGAAGTATTCAGAGAGATATAGTCTAAAAAAAAAAGATGGTTTTGCAAGCTCTGCTCAGGTTTAAGTATGTGAATTTTAATTTCTATGGGCAAGGTATCTGTTATAGACAAGAACATGGAAGGCAATGGCTTGTATTCTGTTGGGCAGTGCTTAGACACAAATGGATATCTGCATCAGGCTTTCTGTGCTAATGTGCCATGCACAGCAGGTATGGGCAGCAAATTAGTTGTTCTCACTTGGAAGGAACAAAGGTAATTTGAACTGTTGCATGGCAGAACAGTTCTCGGTGCACTAGTCAAGCAGCAAGAGTGGGAAGCGAGATCTCCAGATTATCCCAGTGCAGATAAGGAATGGGAGCAAAATATCTACTTGTCTGTACAGGACATTTTTGCTACTGCATTTTATAACCTATGCAAGACACCCTGCATTCTCTGTATTGAAATAATGAATGCAAGGACAGATTTTCTTCTTTTTAAAAAATTGGGATACTGTATTTTGCATTCCACACTTTCATATGTGGCTCCTCTCTCTGTGTCTTACTGCCCTATAGAATTTGGAAACTTGTGTCATTTCTGATTTCTTTCAAATTGGGAAAAGGGATGGGAAATTCTTTGTTAGAAGGAGTAAGTAACTTGCAGATTGCCTTCCTGGATCTGATAGGGCAGAATGACATTGGCTGGCTCTGACATTCTTAAGTAGTAAGAGTTAATGAAATAACAGTAATGAAATGTTTTCATAATGGGCTCTTCTCAAGTAATAAGAGAAAAAGAGAAGTATTAGATATTTGGGCTTTCTTAATCTGAATCCTATAGCCATCTTGGTTTCAGTAGAGCAGCATTTTTTTGCATGAGATTGTGCCCCAGGGATGAACGTACACAGCCAGAGAAATACAAGTAATCATGTTTTAAGAGGGACATATACATATATATTAGTATCATATGTTTTTTTGTGCCAGAAATGGAAAACCTTTGCCCTTCCATATGATGATGAATAGTGTTCTCATTACACATAGCCAAATTAGCTAAGGCTGACAAGAAATGGAGTTCAAAACTCCAGAGGGGCACTGGCTCCCTAATCACTGTTGCATGCTAAGGCATAACTTGTAACAATAGTACATTGACTACATTTCCTGACTTACTAGGAACACTAATTTGTAGATCATGGCTGACATGTTCCAGGAGCCAGGGGTGTTTCTCTTTCCCTGAAGCCCATGTGGTTTTCCTGGCCTCTGGTACAGAACAGAAAGGCGAGATAATTACTGCGTAAGCAGCCTGGTTAGTTGGCAGGGGGTGGGGCTTGGGAATAAGTGAAGACTTCATTCAAGTCCTCTTGTGGTCCATATAAGCTGCTTACCCCACCATACTAACGGTTGGTTAGATTTGATTGTCATCCCTACCCATCCTTTCCTCATTGTTTTGGGTTCTGTATATATAGATCAGTAGTTCTCCGCCTTTAGTCCTCTAGATGTTTTGGACTTCAGTTCCCAGTAGTCTTGACCACTAGTCAAGCTGGGGCTGGGAGCTGAAATCCAACATACTAGGAAGGCCAAGCATGAGAATCACTGGTTAGACAGTTGTTTTGTTAGTAGTATCACACCAATATTAATTGTTACATCTTTAGGTAATATTGGCATGGGGCTGAATCCAACCTGAGATAGATGCAGTCAGGTACCTGTCATACCAATATGAGATATCCCCCTAAGCAAGTTCTGGGTGTAGGCAACCAGGTCAGGGACAGATGGCTCTCCCTTACTCTCAGGCAGCAAGGAAACCATGCAGTTACTTCTTGAGTTGGTCTAGAGCTACCCAACAGGTAGGTAGGTGAACAGCTTTCTAGCTGCCCACAAACAGATCAACCAATGAATGGGTTGCCACTGATGCCTACATGAGTGGGACAAGCCCATTAAACTGTAACCAATCACATTATGACCTTTCCTATTCCAGCAAAATGTAGTTGGTACTCATTTTTGCTAAAAATGAAGCTCCACACTCACTGCTGGGTCCTCAACGCTGGTGTTTTGAGACTGTCCATTACTGGCAACTAAGGCTACCAGTATTGTAAAGCTTGGGAAGGTTACTTTTTGGATTACAGCCCCCACAATCACCCAGCCAGCATGGATTCTGGCAGCTTTTGTCCAAAAAGTGACTTTCCCAAGCTATGCCATCTTAGTGTAAAAGGAAGAAGTTGACAAAAAAGCATGGCCCACTCATTTTAATATCCTCTTAAACTAGAATATGATAGTTCTCTATTTCAGATGATGAAGAAGAAAGGGCAAGGAAAAAGATTCCACCTAAATTTTAGGAAGACATTCCTGATTATAACGTCTGTTCAGCAGTGAAACAGTCTGCCTTGGAGGGGGGTGAATTTTGGAGGTCTTTAAACAGAGGTTGGGTGGGCATCTTTCAGGAGCGCTATAGATGTGTGTTATTGCATGGCAGGTGGTTGGGCTAGATGGCCCTTGTGCTCACTTCCAACTCTACGATTCTAAGGCCATTTCTGCGCTACACTCTTATAGTGCGATTATTCCACTTTCAACATCCTATGGAATTCCATAGGATGTTGAAAGTGGAATAACCACGTTATAAGAGTGTAGTGTGGAAATGGTCCTAGAAATGAACATTAGATAGCAATATAAGCAATTTCAGCAAAACTAGCCTATTGTATCCAATCCTACAAACTGTTATACATGTTATATTTAGAGTCAAATAGAGTGTATGTACCATTTAACATATGCATTAAATACAGAAGTAGCAGCATTCTTGCAAAAGGAAATCCCTACTGTCATGCCAGTCATTTCAAGTAGCCATTTTGTTCACAAGATGTATCCAAGAGCCAGTCATTCACATATAGTAGGCCTTTGGGCATTGGCTAGGGTTTGGTTTCTGGATCCCCCCATAGATACCCACATTTGTGGATGCTCAAGTCCCATTACGTACAATGGTGTAGTAAAATGGTATCCCTTATATAAAATGGCAAAATCAAAGTTCGCTTTTTGGATTTTTTAAAAAAGTATTTTCAAGCCATGGTTGGTTGAATTCATGGATACAGAATCCATGGATATAAAGTGCCAACTGTACCATATATCTCCTTGTGAGTGAACAATAGGAGAAGGAAATATCAGGAAATATCCTTTGCTCCTTCTTTTCCTTCCTCTTTCACCTTGTTTTGCTGCTTCCCACCAAGACACAAAATATTATGAGAATCCTTCCTCAAAGGATTGATTTTAAAGGTAATTCCAATCTTCTCTTCATCTGCAACTGTACTACTTTAACATTAATTACCACTATGGACTTAGGACAGGTGTGGGAAATAATGTAGCCCTCCAGATGTTGTTGGGCTCCTACTCCTAGATTTTTTTTTTACACTTTGCTATTCTGATAAGAGACTCTGGGAATTAAAGTCCAATGTCATTTGGAGGATACGATTTTGGATCAAGGGGCTGTTAAAAAGGTAAGTTGATATCATTTGTGCTAGAATCCTAGAATATTCTCATAAAGAGAATATAAGAGAAACATGGTGAGAGGGAATGCCTCATGCAGCCATCAAATCCCTACTTCCTACATGCTCTTGTTATGTGCCTTCAGCATTGACCTTGACTTATGGCAACTCTTTTACAAGGTTTTATTGCAAGACTTATTCAGAGGAGTTTGTGGTGGCCTTTTTCTTAGATTGAAAGAGTACCTTACCCAAGGTCACCCTGGGTTTTCTTATGGCTAATTGTGATTTGAACGTGGCCTGCTGGAGTCCTACCCCAACATTCAAACCACTAACTATGCTGGCTCCCAGAGGTACCTGGTGAGACACCCTAGTGAGATACTGATGACCCCTGAATGAAGAACAAGCTTGATTTTTACAGACCATTGCATTTTTGTCCTCCATGATCTTCCCCTGTCATCATGATTTTCATGATTTAGATTACGCTAGATTGCTGTTGCATATCCATGTGTTGGAGTTCGTTTAGACTGTGTGCATCAACTTTCATGTACTCATCCTACTCATTCACTGGAATGGGGCAAGTGTATCCAAAATTTGAGGATACAATGGGTCCTATGGCTGTGGAGATCTAAATACAAAAGCCTTGTGGAAGGGGTACTGGAGTGGAGTGGCTCAAACTGCCATCCGTCCATAAATCTTAACAGTTATTATGAATGAGAGCTCATTAGAGAACATTTCACTTAAGGAGGACAATGAGTAGGAGGCTGCACATGGGTGCCAAGAGCAGAAATTCTGTCCCTGTTCTTCAGAATAAAATTTGAGCATGTAATAAGCATTATAAAGGAGTAGCTGAGGGCAAACACGCATCTTCTTTACACTGAGGCTGTGAAAGACTGCATAGCAAATGACTGATGGCCCAGAAACCAACTTCAGGTGAAGAAAGGACCTATTATTTTAATCTTGGAAAAATTACTTTTTTGAACTACAACTGCTTTTGGCTGGGTGATTCTGGGAGTTGTGGTTCAAACAAGTTGCGTGCTCTGTTTTTAGTTTGTGGAAAGGCTAGAGATAGGAAAAGAGATGTCTTTAAGAAAAATGAAGGGGTAAAAAAGCACTGGAGACAGCAACAAGGTTTGATGGAAGAAAATAGTCAGTAAATGCCACTGTATAGCAAAAAGAATGCAAAAAGAACGATGAGTTTTCAATCTGGGGTTTATACTAGTACTTAGAGTTCGAATGCCTCACTTGCGCTAGACACCAACATCTTGATCTATAGGATCAGGACTCTTTTTTCCCCCATTCTCTTGCACTTCTGTTATAAATGTTAGTAATTCTGGTTGATACAAGAACATAGGTGAAGACCTGAAGTTCTCCAGATGCTGCTCTGTTCCACAATTGCCACTGACCCTGATCACAGGCTATGCTAGTTGAGCTAATAGGAGTTGGAGTCCTACAACATCTGGAGGGTCTGAGGTTCATTACCTCCACTCCAGCACTTATTTGAGAATGCGGGGATTTATCAGCCAAGAGAATAAATTTATGCCATTTATAAACCCTGCAAGCAATAATCCAGCTGTAAAATTACTTATTGTAAATAGCTATCACAAGTTATTTCAAATCAAATCTCAAAGTATTGTTTATTAATTGCCACCCAAGGGACTTTTCTAGGTGGTAGAAGACACATGGCTAAATCCAATTGGTAGCTCCAACTACATTCATACCAAAGATGGGAATAATGTGGTCCTCTGATTGTTGTTGGACTGTAAGTCTTTGCAGCCCTACCTAGCATAACCAATGGTAAGGAATTCTAGGAGTTGTAATCCAACAAATTCTGCAGGGCTGTTCAATTCCCACTCCTGCGTTAGACCACCTAATCAATGGGACAATGGTAAATCAACACTTTCAAAAGTCCTGTTGATTCAGTCAGTCTACATCGGTTGGAATTAACAACTACATTTAGCCTAGAGTTGCTAAGGTGCCACCACCCATTGAACTACCTTGGTAGAAAAAAGTCTTGAGCTGGGAAATCATTTGAAATAGAATGTAAGTGAGCTTATGTACAAACACGATAGGTCAATGAATAATGCAAGTACTTTACATTACTAACTTACAGAAGGGCTTTAGTCAATAGTTCTTAGAACACTGCACAGATGCTCTTATCAGTAGAACATATACCAATAGCAGGAAGAGGGCACATACCATAGTATTTCTGATACCATAGCTCTTCAGAGTAACTGGAAGCTTTTTTATGTAGCTTCTTTCCCTTTTGCACAGTTTCACTGCTAAACAGAACTTCTTTACCTCTGAGGGAGACTAACAACACACCCCAAATGTAGTTTAGATTAAAAATTTGGCTATTAGTTCTTACTTAGTGAAAATCAATGTATTTCTACCATTGTAAGCATTGTGCTTCCTACTACTCATCTAGATCTTTTTTTCCCCTTGCTAGAAGGAAACAAACCTATCATAAAAACTACTGGCTTGGCACTTAAGGTAAGCAAATACAACTTCATGAATGTATCAGGAAAGCTCACAGTCTTTTCCTTCCTGTGTTCTGTGTTTTAACCACAGGAATCACTGCTGAGTGACACACGACACTCCTTTTCCTGTTCCTCTTCCCTCCTGCACTGCACACGATGCCAGTTCTGTGAGGAGAAAAGCAGGACTGGGACTCACTGCCAGGTTTCCTTCCAGAGCAGTGAGAACTAGGCCAGAGAGACACTTCAGCGGGAGTTCAGCCAGAATCCATGTTTTGCTACTCCCTCCTGGAGGGAGATGGAATTTAGTACACAGATGCTTAGGTACTATTTTTTACTGACTACTAAAGTGAAACTCTTCCTCTTTCAGTCCAATTTAAAAAAAATTTTTTTAAAGGACACTAGGGAGTCATCTACATAATAAATACTGAGCACTGCAAGGTTCTCCTTTCCCTCATCCTTCTCCCACTAGAGCTGCTTCCCTGGGCACTCATTTGAAAGTGATGTGTGAGTTGGATACTCATACAGAGCCTCAGTAACCTCCAGCAACTGCTTAAAATCTAAAAACGAGATGGTTTTCAAGAATCTGAATTGCCGTAACAGATACATTTCATATATTATTGAGCTAACATTCCATCGTAGAGCTGTATCTTATATAATTCATACTGACTAGATCAGGGCATGGAATGGTCATATCTTTGGGATAAGCAGAGTTATGGATAACAATTCAGCATTTATTTTTTGCTCCTTGACCAGTTTTTAGACATAGGAAGTCTGTATAGGAAAATCCATATTCACAGAATGAAGACGGAAAGCCTTTTAAAAATTAATACAGCATGTACCAAGGTTGTACTGAAAATCCTCATCATTTTAGATCAGCTCCAAACATGCAGTCTCTAGAACAGCAGGAAGACTTCATCCATCCTATTGAGTTCTTCTCCCCAACTATGTCAAGGCGAGCACCAGATGATCATAGGTTATACCCATTTCCAAGACCAACCACCTCCAACCCAAAAGCAGGGAGATGTTTTCTTGGGACTTGGCTACCCATAAGCAACCTCATAATCACCAAGGTCATATTGGCATAACAAAGCATGTTCTCTCACTGTAGTCCAATGGGTTGTCATTATACTTTACCCTGTTTCACGTTTGATCATGGATCATGCTGCCAACAGACCTATGTACAACAAACGGATACAATGTGCTTTACTGAAAAAGACGGTGTTCACCCATTGCTTGATCCTTCACAAAAGCTCTCCTTAACTAAGTCCACATGGCAGTGATCTGTTTTATTTTTGAGGCACCGCATTGCCATCTGCTAGTGATGTGCATGCAGGGAGCTGCAGCATACTACCAGCTGTACTCAGTAGCTGAGAAGGTAGCCCTGTATAGTGGATTGGGGTCCGAATAAGCAAGCATGCTCTCGGGAATGTCAGTTTTGACTGAACACCAGCTTCTAAACCCAATAGACAAGGCAGTTCTCCATAATTCAGATGGCTCAAATGAAGACAGCCGCCATATTTCTCAGAACTAAATATACTCAGAGTCCTTGCAAAAGGATGGGTGTTCTCTGGCTAAATTAAGCACCCCTAACAGCACCCCAATGACAGGGTCACCATAAAACAAACATTCCGATTTGCCTTCTCTGCCTTTTGGCTCCCCAACTAATTTTACATTCCAACACCTATAGACATTATGAACGCCCACATGTTCCTTCATGAGAATTTAGAAAAGACGTCATCAACCCACGCCGACTCGCGGAAACTGGCCACGCCCAATGAATTATATAGAACCAAGATGTACCAGGAAGGTTAAGCCAAGCCAGCTCTAATAAAAGGCTACTATAGCTAAAGAAGCTAAAAGGAGAAAAAATTATGAGGTTAGCTCACTGTGCCATATAGTTATTTACTTATGTTTAAAAAACCGACTTGCCATGCCATGCCATTTTATGTAAAATGGGTGGGAAGACCTTTGGAGAGAGATAAAAACTTGTCCTGGCAAGAGCCACTATGAGAGATTGTATGCACAGACCGAAATCTGCCAAAGCTCTGCGCACAGCATAATCTCAAGCATCCACCTAGGTCGCTGGCTGCCTTTCTCCCCCTCCCCCAAAATATGCACACATATTCCTTTTAGCTTCAAATAAGCACTTTTTTTTTTTTGGACTAAACAGCTCCTCTACTGGTCTGATATCCTCCGCGTAAGCAGACTTCAGCAACGGGCAGAAGGGAGAGGGGGAGGAGGGAGAAAAATGCAAGATTCAGTAGCACCAGAAGCCAGCGAAACACCCTCCGCTCTCCCACCCACCCACAAGTCCTGACGTGCCATTTGCCTTAACACCCTGTACCCGCCTGTACCCACCCGCCCCCTCCCCTCCCCTCCCCTCCCCTCCCGGAGAAGGCTCCGAAGCGCCGGCGAGGGGAGCCCTCTCTGGCAGGGAAGCCGAGCCGGGGAAGGCGAGAAGGGCGACATGAAGCACACAGCATCTTGGAGAGAGAGTTCAAACGAGGACAACCGACATAGTTGGGGGAAAAAATAAAAAGAGAGGGAGATGGAGAGCGAGCGAAGCCGCCGCCGCCGCAGCAGAGAGACCAGAGCGCCGCTTTCCTTTATGTAACCGAAGCATTTCTGTAAACAGGTTGGGCTTCCCCGGCAAGCCCGAGCCCCGCAAGCTCCCCGCCTGCCCCGCGGAGTCGGCCCCCGCCCCACACTCCCCCCACCCCCCCTCCCGGGCCCGGCGCGCGCGCGAGAGACGGGGCGGGCGCGCGGCTGACCTGTGTGCACTCGGTAGTGGGCTTTCAGGTGGGAGGACTTGCCATAGACTTTGCCACAGCCGCTGTAGGGGCACTTGTGTCTCTTCTCGGCGGCCAGCTTGCCCTTGGCCGGCACGGCGCCGCGCAGGAGGGCCAGCGGGTCCGGCACGCCGCCCGCCTCCTGCCCCGCGGCCGGGCTGCGCGAGGGGCTCGACCCGGACTCGGTGGTCACGTCGCTGTCGGAGCCGGCGTCCTCGTCGGGGCTCTCCACGCTGTCGCTGCAGATGGACGGGGTCGGGAGGGGCCGGTACTTGTTCAGGTCCAGGAGGCTCTTGGCGATGGTCACCAGCGTGCAGTAATCCTTCCAGGCGTCCCGGGGGTCGTTCATCTCCTTGGTCACCACGGCGGCGGCGGCGGCGGGGCGGCGGCTTCCTCCTCCTCCTCCTCGGGGATCTTGAGCAGCTCGGCTTCCTCCCGGGTCACGTCCGGCTGGGCCACCGAGCGGTTGGAAATGGACACCAGGCACTGGGCAGCCACGAAGTCCATGTAGGCGACTGCCGACATCCTGCCGCGGGCGAGGACTAGCCACCCTCGTCGGCCTCGCCCCCCGCGCCGGGAAAGAAATGCCAGTGGGGCGGGGCGGGGGGAGAACTGGAGGGGAGAAACAGCCACGGATCCGACGACAGGCGGCGGGGACGGGGAGGGAGAGGGCGAATAAAACCAAATTTAAAACTTCCTCGCTCGCCTGCCTCGTCGCTCTCCTTCCTCGCCGCCGCCGCCGCCGCCCTCTCCCTGGCGGAGGGCTGGGTGGGGAGGTGGGGCGGACCGGGCGGGGGTGTTGCAATCACCAGGCGGCTGCTCGGGTTGCCTTCGGGCTGCGGATCGCGGTGTGGCGGAGGCGGGGTGGGGTGCCGCCTCCTCCTCCTCCTCCTCCTCAGGCGGCGAAGAGAGCCACTTTCTGCGGCTCGGCGTTTACATAACCACGACCATCCCCTGACCGCCCCCCCTCCAACGAGCGAGCGAGCGAGCGGGCGGGCGGGCGGAGGGAGGGAAACGCCGCCTCTACCTTTTGACCTCCGTCCCCGCCGTGCCGGGCGCTCCTTCTGCACGGGCGGCCCCGGCGCGCTCCAGAGCGGGGCGAGGGGCAGGGCGGGCGCGCGCCCCCAGCCACGCCGGGCAGCTTCTCGTCAGGCGCCTTCGCCTCTTCCTCTTCCTCTCCTCCTTGCTGGGGCGCTTCAAGGGTGGCTGCGCGCGCGGGCGGGAGGGAGGGGGAGCACCCCCGTGTCACCAGCGGCGACTTCAAGGAATCCAAGTAGCACCAGCGGGGGGGGGGTTTCCCACGCCTTCTCCTCTCCTCCTCTCCCAGCGCGCCAGAAGCGAGCCCGGGACGAGTCCGGCAGCCGGCGCGCCGCCTGGGCTCTCGCCGGCCTCTCCGCCTCCGACCCGGGAGGGCTCCCCGGCGCCTTCACGCGCTCCTCGGGAGGCGCGCTGCCGCGGGAAGAGCCGCCGGAGCGCCCGGTCTGGGAGCGGCGGCGGCGGGAGCGGCGGCGACTGGGGTTGGCTCTGCCCGCCGCCGCCTGCTCGGCTCCCTCCCCGCTCGCCGACGGCTCCTCGGTGTTCCGGCCCCGTCGTGCTCAGGACCGCTTTCGCAGAAGCCCATCACGCAGCCAGGTTCCTCCCGCGCGCGTCCCACCCCCCAGCTCGCCACGCGCACCCGCCGACACCCCCCCCCCAAATGGGCGAGCCGGGCGAGTGATTCACCTCTGTTTACTTTCTCCCCCTTCCACTCAGAAGGGCCCTTTTTGCACGAGAGGTGTGTCCACAGGCGGAGACCTCGGCCAATCCCGCCGCTCCCTCCCAGCGCCTCGTGCTACTCCTGGAGCTCCGCCGCCCCCCCGTTAAAAGGGCAACGCGAGGAGAGCCCGGGGACGGAGCACCGGCGGCGCCGAGGCGGGGAGGCCCCCGGAGGGACGCGGTCCCCCTCCCGCGCGCTCCCGGGCCCCCCGGGCGCTCGAGGGGCCGCCGCGCCCCGCCCCGCCCGCCCCGCCGCCCTCCCGGGGCCGTCCCGTCGCCGCACGTCGCCCAGGAGCCCGAGCTGGCGTTGTCGGCAGAGATCGGGTTAAGTGGCTCCCTAGAAGTCCGTATAGTCCCAGCAACCAAGCAGCCAATCGAAAGTGATTTGGCTGATGTCACTAACATTGGCCCCGCCAATCAAAAATACATTCCGGGCAGTTTTCGCTTGTAAACCCGGGGAGGGATGGAGACCTAGTAGGTAGGAATGTTTCAGGAGTGACAGGTAAACTTCGGTGGCCCCGCGTGAAAGGCCAATTAATTAATGAATTAAAAATCAGAGTTTGCGAAATACACTTTTTTTGGATTACGACCCTTATTTGGCCAAGCCCCATGGTCAATTATTTATTTCTATCCCACCCAACTTCTAGGTGTTGTTGTTGTTGTTCTTGTTGTTGTGTGCCTTCAGGTACTTTTTGGCT
This sequence comes from Ctenosaura bakeri, assembly GCA_948474755.1. NCBI lineage: Eukaryota > Metazoa > Chordata > Lepidosauria > Squamata > Iguanidae > Ctenosaura > Ctenosaura bakeri. The sequence continues at coordinate 703,314 of CAOLHI010000632.1, read as the reverse complement.
TATGGTGACCCGAAGGCGAACCTATCAGGAGGTTTTCTTGGAAAGATTTGTTCAGAGGGGGTTTTGCCTTTGACTTCCTCTGAGGCTGAGAAAGTGTGACTCGCCCAAGTTCACCCCGTGGGTTTCCATGGCTAACAGAGGTCGAGACTCTGATCTCCAGAGTCACAGGCCCACACTCAAACCACGATGCCACGCTAGCTCTTTCACGCATAAGTTCTAAGCGACTCACAACAAATAAATATTTAACCATTAAAAACATCTTTTTTATACAGTGCATCAAAGCAGTAGCAGAAAAAAAAATAAGGCACAACATGTGTGTTAAAAAAAATAAACAAAACAGCAAGTGAGATTATCCACTGAAGGCCTTCATGAAAAGACAATTTTCATTGACTTCTGAAAGGTTGCTAATGGATGAAAGACAGGATGCCCTTGGAAGAGCTGCAGCCCATGAAAGGGGCCTCTCCTTAATCCCGACAAAATGCGTCTCTGGAATTGTTGGGACAAACAACATCGCTGGAGATTATTTCCATAGGTGGTCAGGTTCATACACAACAAGGCAGTCTTTCGGTTATTCTACGCCTAGATTATTCAGCTCTGGAAAACTCAGCACCTCATCAGCACAGAAGCCAGTGGTGCTGTTTGAGCAAGGGATCCTACCTTCTCTGTACACAACTAGTGTTAACAATTAGGACTAACTCTATTTTCTGCTTACTTAAAACATGGTCTTATATTGAGCACATTGCAGTAATGTAGACACAATGTAAGGCATGTGCCACTCTGTCCTGATTTCAGTCTCCAGGTAGGGCACACTTTCTGTACTAGTCTCAGTTTGGCAAAGGCATTTCTGGCCATTGCCAAGACTAGAGTGTCTGAGATCAAGACCACGTACAGGAGAACCTCCAAATGTGTTTTCAAAGGAAGTGCCACTCAGGGCATCTTACTAGGTAGTTAAGCACATAATGTGACAATGGAAGGAAGTGGCACAGAAGAAATTTGAGTCAAAACCTCAAAAGAAGTACAGGGCAAAAAGAGGGGTAATTATGATTACTATTACTAAACATTTGTTTGATGGCAGAGGAGATCATGACTGGACAGACACTGGAAATTAAGATAGGAAATGGGAGGAGGACGGTAAGGAAGAGCTGGTCATCATGCATATCATCAGACACTCCCTTCCTAGCAGTTCAACAAAGGGGACCAGTTGTCCTAATCCACTTGCTGGATTGTTTCCAACATGAAAAGTACCCTAGGTCATCATGGCATGCCAAGTCCATCAATATGATTGTCTCACAGCCAACTGCACAGTCCTGTGACCAACAGTCACATGGTGTGAGCTATAACACCTGTCTGGATTTCTCCTTAATAGTACAGTGAGAACAAGTGTGGAGTATGGAGAAAGAAAGAGAAATTTAACCCCCTTCTATGCACAGTTACAAATGACTCTTCCTGGTTAAAGAAGATGGTCATTGCTACAGAACTAATACTTCTAGTTCATGGAATTTTGACCCAGCTTACTGCTTGGAGGTTTTGATTTCATCATGACTTACTTTACACACACTTTCAACTATCTTGTTGCAGTTCTCATGCCTTAGCTTATTATGAATGTCCTAGGTCATGGGCTCACTGATTACATACATGCTGAAGCAGTCATTCATACCTGGTTCTTGATCAATAAATATGTCCCCTATGTCTGCTGAATGTTTCTTTACTTTTGGCCATTTGAGAAATTCAACTCCAGCAGTATACAACATCCAGCACACACACTCCTTGTGATATGAAACCTAATTTTCTGGCAAGAGAAGAGTTCTATGAAGACAAATAGTTGGCTTGGCCTCCCCGCTTCCTGCTCTGTAGAAGGCAGATAACTCTTAGTGGACTGATATTTTCGTAAGTTACAGAGGCAGATGGATGTTCAGAAAGGAGCATACTGAATGCCTTACTTCCCGTATGTGGCTTTCTGTATCCATATTATATAGCAGAGGTGGGAAACCTTTTGGGCCTCTGTATATTTTGGACTGCAATTCCCATAGTCTCTCACAACTGACCATGCTGGATGAACCTGATGGCTGTTGTAGTCCAAAACATCTGGAGGCCAGAGAGTCAAAAGCAACTTGCAAGCATAGTTATTTTAATGGTAGAGGTTGAGGGCATAGACAAAGGTGGCAAGAAGAAAATGGTGGTGGCAGTGGTGACAAGGACCAGTGAAGCTGTCGTCTTGAAGCCACTCATTTCTCAAACAGAACCTGGCTTCTGGGCCAACATAGCCATGGTAGCATAGAAGCAGTACTGGGGACAATTGCTACCTCTCTTTGCGTGAGTGCAGAGAGAGTTGGGTGACACATTTAATGGCCTGGTATGAGTGGTGTGCCTCTATAACTTTTGTGGAGAAAGTATGGCCCTGGGTTAGTGTTTTCGTGGCCTCTGAAACCCCCAAGCTTCCCTAGACTGCACTTTTTCTGGTATAAATGAGGGTGAAATAGCTTTCCTGAAACCTTAAATAGGTTGCAGACCCTTCCTGACTTCAAAATACTTTTCCTGACTTTTTCAACACCAGAAGTAGACTTCTGATCCCTCCTCTTCCTTTTGTTGCTGCCGCTGTTCTTCCTTTTGGCATTGTTCACAGTTTGTGTGGCTCGTGGAGAATCCTGGGGCAGAAATTGGCCCCTGGATCTGCTAAAGCTGCCTTATAGGACCCCTGTCAATGTTCCCCTGCTGGGTGTATAGGATTATTCAAATGATGAAACATAAGGCAATTTTTCGACAATAGCTACTTCATCTTTTCTGATATCTAGCTACAGTCATCTCTTGGTAAGATGCCCCAGTGAGCTGCTTGGAGTAGGCTACACAGTTGCTCACCAATAAATAAATGTAAAAGCCAAGAATGTGCCTGATAAGAATGCCCTGTAAAATCTCACCACTGTGAAGGCTCTGTCTTCAGGGTGGCAGCGATATCATCAATATCATTGTGAATAACACTTCATAAATCCCCAGCTTTTAGTCCTTTCCCACTCTCTTTAAACTCATCACTTTCACAAACTGCTTACACTAAATGTGATGAAAGAAATGTGAAATGGTAGTGATGTGATCAAATCTTCTGGATGATGGGGACAATAGATAGTTATGCAGATCAGTGGCATGTAACCAAAACTTCAAGAAACCAACAAAGTTTAAAGGAAACTGCAGGTCAATAAAATAAACAAATAAAAGTGATGAGGTAATGTAATCTGGATTGTGCGGTCCCCAACTCCCTGTTTCCTGAAAGTATTATGTTGGATTAATTAGGACACACCTCTGTCTACATTCAATGGCCAGCATCCAATACAGTCCTTCCATTGATGGTACTCCTGCTGTCAGTGAAACTAGGAAGAAGGGGTTCTCCCATCCAGCAAGCACCAAGTATGCCCCCTAAACCTGCTCAGAGCCAGGTTTTGGGTGGCATGGAAGGGGAAGGAATGAATGTTCCCTCGCACTAGCTGTCAGGTTCTAACCTGACAGGTGCTAAGCTGATATCGGTTTTAGGCCAATGTTTATCTATGAATCACAAATGGACATCTCCTTGTTTTACCTCTTCTCTGGACTGCAGCCCACTGTGCTTTCTGGGGAGTCTGGAGAGGAATCACCAGAATGTGGTGCAGACTGAAGGACGTGCATTATCCCAACCAGTGAGTAATAAAACAGAGGGAACATGTTCTCTAATACCAACGTCTCAGGTATAAAAACATATTCATACAAGTCCAGTTCTGTGTGCCTCCATCAGCTGAGACTTGGCAGGTGATGACATGGAACAAGGTATTTCTTTTGTGTTACCAACTCTGTAGAACACTCTCCCCATGGAGGTCCATCATGCTGTAACACTGAGTGCTTTGAGATGCCTGGAAAATCTTTAGTTTTTCCATAGGACAGTGTGACTGGTGGATCAGAGCTTTGTTGATGCTGTCCCTAGCTGCTCTGACTACATTTCTGTTGGCTTCTGTGCTGCTGTTGTTGTGTGCCTTCAGGTCATTTCAGACTTACAGCAACCCTAAGGTGAACCTATCATGGGATTTCTGGGGCTGAGTGCATGTTACATGCCCAAGGTTACCCAATGGATAAGCCATACATACTTGTCTTAAAATATAAACAGAAAATAAATAAGATGCAAAAATATATCTCTTTATTCACTTTCCCCAGATGACTCACCACACACATTGGATGAGAAGGTAGCACACAGATTCTGTTGCATGAACAAAATAATGATTCATGTACAAAAAAGCATTTGTAACATTCAGGAAATTGCTTTGTGTTTTTCCACTGAGCCCTCCTTTTCAGGAAAGGTCAGATGTACCTTCACTACTATTGAAAAGTTCTAAAACAGGAAAAAAAAAAAGGGCAAATGCCCACTGCGTTTTGGACTTTTATAAATTTCATTACAAGTATTTTGATTTAAAAAAATGAAAGATGAACCAAACAATCTATTCTCTCTAGTTGTATCTGTGCTTCTTTAGCAAGTAGCCTAAGAGACAACTTTGGGTACTTCAATTAAAAAAAAAAGAAGGCTTGAAGATACAAAAGGTTGTTTTATATTTTTCTTTCCAGTGTTGTAACTTCCTCTACTTCATTTGAGCAAACTTTTCCAAGTCATCAAGAGATATGGCCACATCCAGGGATGGGATGGATTTGGCTAGGAGGCAAAATTTCCTCTTGGAATCAATTTGCCAGACTATTTGTACTAGAAAACATTGGATCTATAAATAGGACACAGCTTTAAGATGGTGACCAAGGTATCCTGGCTCCTCTTTGTTTGAAGCTTGGAACAATAATAACAACAATAAAAAGTCAGGGATGTAAGCTGTGCATATTATCCAGCATAATATTTAAAAACATAGATTTGAGCTAGTTTACAAGTCCATGACTACCTGTTGTTGTACTGTGCCTTCAAGCTGTTTCTGACTTACGGTGACCCTAAGGTGACTCTGTCATGGAGTTTTCTGGGGCTATGTGTATGACATACCCAAGGGGACCCCAGTGGATTTCTATGGCCAGGTGGGGAATTGAACCCTCCAGGGCTATAGTCCAGTGCTCAAACCACTACATCACACTGGCGCTCCAACGCTACTTAACTAAGATTAATTTCTTACACGTTATCATCTTCTACCCCTCTTCTCTGCAGGTTCTTTGAGCAGCCTCAGATTGCTATCAGTGTTTAAGAGGGTTATTACAATGTGCCTATGCATGGAGAAAAACACACACCCATGCTACAAATTTAAAGCAGTTTTAGATGGTCATTATTTTGACTTCCCTCATAGATGTGGAAATTATGGTACTGTGAGGACATTGACAGTTCCTATGCAGAGAACTCTATCTCCAAGCAGTTTTCATTCCCAGGACTGCAGACAATCATGTCAAAAGCATTTAAATGAGCAGTCTAACATGAGATCTCTCATAATCATAACACAAACATTAAAAAACATAATTTGGAAGCATGGTTGCATTGTTATGGCTTAATAAGGGATTAAGTTCAGCATTAAAACCATGATCCTATACACAGGGAATAGGAAAATGTGAGGGGGGAGATCAGGGGACAGACTCCCTCAAGGGCCACACTCCTACACAAGAAGCTTGAATACCTCAATTTTCTTTTGCCATCCCTCTCAGAATGATGGTAGGAAGTTACATTGCATAATTTCCTGCTGTCATTTTGAGAGGGATTGCAAAGGAAAACAGAGATATTCAAAGGTAGCACAAGAGTCTGGTGGGCTTGTCAAAGTGGAAGGTACTATTTTTGAATGTTTTCATACGTTTGGGGGCTTTCTATACAATTTTAAAATATGGTGGTAGTAGCAGTGGGCTTTGGGAAGCTGATGGGTGCTTCAGAGGCCACAAAAGAGGAGTCTAGGGACCACATGTGACCTACAAGCCACACTATGCTCAGTCCTGCTATATAGATTTGGTGTAGCAAACATATACACCAGCATAGTTATACTGGATCCCTGGTTTCACAGCTTATTGTGCCCTGGTTCATAACAGTCATTTAGCTCCCTAACCACCCAGTCAAAAGTGAGTAAGAAAGCACTTCTTGCAGAACGAGTGGCTGTGTACATACACAACAATGCGACTTCTTGTGCAACTATTTTTATGCTTCTGTAATATTCTAACACAATTCTGACTGATGCGAGAAGACCTTAATGTTTTTTTGTTTGTTTTTTGTTTTTTGCCTTTCTAGGCATTACCTAGAAATGTCAAAGTGGGGAGTGGATACTACACGACTGATTAAAAAAAACAACGGTATGACATATCCTTCAACATTTCACAGATGAAAACTGGGACATAGCTGGCCAAGCAACATCAGAGTGTGGTCAAAATGGCTGGTGTTATTTGTGAGGAAGAACACACAAGTGAGGAGAGGCTGTAGCAGTCGGCTTTTGCCCATGTGTACTGGGAAGATGCCAGGTCCTGCAGTTCCAGTCAGATGTCACCTCCTATACGTCAGAATAAACTGAAAAAAGAGTTCTGTTGCACCTCAAAGCCTAACAAATGTATTACAGCATCATTTACGATTGTAGCCTTCTGGGACACCCTGGTACTGACCTTAACAGTGGCTAGGACAAAGAAAAGAAATTCCAACGGAAGATGACATTAAAAGACTGCTGAGTTACAATTCATCAGAAAATTCTAATCTGTCACCAAAGATTTGAATCAGAATAAAAGTTTCTTATCACATTACCTGTATCAGTTGACTTACCTCATGCCGCAATGCTTGTGTTATCAATTTTGAGAATGCACAGGGGTGTACCACTGTCAATACTTTTTGCATTTAATTTCCTTCTGATATTAATCATCTGCACTACCATTCCCAACCATGTGCATTGCATATATACCTGAAAGTCTGGATAAGACTCTGTCTATCATAGGAAATGGCCTACAAGCAACAAAAACTCATGCTGTAACAATTTTTGTTAGTCTTCAGGGTTCCATAGGACTTTTTGTTATTCTTGATGTAACAGAAGTCATACCCCCTGGATTTTTATTTTTGGTCAAAGCAGAACATCTGTGGAAGATTTATCAAAGGTATGAAAAAACATACATGGCTTAAGTGACATACACAGTTTGACTCTAAATGAGAAACTCAGTTTCAGAGTGAAAGACATAATGTGTGCGTACAGTGATACCTAATGGACTTCTGTCTTAACTTAGAGCAGAAATAGGGACTATGCTACTTTCTGTCTTACCCATGTAATAGGCTGACCAGTTAACAAGGCTGAGAATACATTGGAGTTTGAGCCCAAATGCCTTGTTGAATTCCCAGTCTTTCTCATGTGTTTTACTTCTTTCCTCCAGATAGTCCAAATATTTAAATTAACTGCCATGATTATGCTAAATTACACAGGCATAATTTTCTGGGAAGAAAGCGATTCTGATATAAGCATTGTACAACAATAAGCATTGTACCTTAGGGCTCACAAAATGAAGTAGCTGTCCTCTCAAGAATATAATTCATATCCAGTTTGTTTCATTATGTTTCATTTCTGGTTTTTTTTTTTTTCCTTTTAAAGAGTTAGTTGACTAATGGACAGGTGGTCACATTGCAGGCGAATCCCCTGGAGCAGACACTGAGCACAACTGGCAGCTCGTGCTCAAGGGAAATTATTATTTAAGTCAGGATCAAGGTCATGAGCTGAAAAGAGGGTGAGATGGCTACTTGTTTCTCCTCTGCAGGAAGAAGCAAACAAACCCACAAGTTGCCTCTAGTGGAAGGATGTAGAAGAGGAATATCATGACCTTAGGGTGAAGAGCAAAGGATTCGGGTCAGGGTCAGTGTGCTGTTCTTTGACAGAGAAAGGAACCATTGTGGGGAAAGTGAGGAAGGAAGAATAAAGAATTAGAGCAAATATTTTTTATTCTTATGGAACGTAAGCAAGTTCCAGATTCTTGTGAATCGAGAAAGAGGTAACAACATTCCTGTTCACTGCTAAGATTTACAGACTATTTGAAGCTTGTAGGACATTATTTTATTTATCTTCACAGTAAGTTTAACTGAAAGGATAGTTGAGGATGAGATCTACTTGCACAGTGAGTTTGCGGCTGAGTGAAATAACAGCTCCAACTTGGTAGCTAACCACGTACACACCACATTTGACTACACCATTTTGGCAAAATAGATTTGGATCCAGAGATAGGATAAAGCAACATGATGTAAGGCAAGCCTTTGTTTTCTTCTTATATCCTTTATGACACATACAGATTTGAAGTAAGCTATGAATCTTTCCATCTATGGTACAAGGAGCAAAGTTTCATCAACCTAAATTTCACTTCCCTATACTCGTCTCAGGTAGGTATTGTCAGAAAGCAAAGTACACATAAAATAAGAGTAATAACAGTCTTTTACATGTCTAAAATAACTAAATAGTTTTGAAAAAAACAAATTAAAATAGAACAAAGAAGTTCTGTTCAAAGGCTTATAATCTAATCAGTCAAATAATATAACAAGAAATGGGGGTGGGTGGGGAAAGAAAAGTTAAATTAAGTTAAATTAAAGAGATGGAGGATATCAATCAAATAATAAAATAATGTAGGGTTAGGATACCAGGCAGAGCAAACCTATGTACTACTTGGGTAAGCCGTCTTCAGTTCAGTGGGACATAGGATTTACTCTCAAGTAAGTGTGCATTAGAATTCAGCTTTAGTCATGTTTCAGAGTAAAGTTACTGAACTCAAAATAGCTATGACTAAGAGAAGTCGTATTGATTTACATAGATGTCTTCTAAATATTATTGAAATTGGAATCTATCCAACCATATTAATGAAAATGAAAGAAGCAGGTCTCAAAACATTTAATTGAAAAATTTGTTCTACCAGATCTCAATAGCTAATGCATTCTAGGCATAAGAGGTGGTTTAAAAAAAAGTTCAAATGAATTAAAGAAATAGAGGTCTTCTGATTTGAAAAACAATAACCGAGGAATGTGAATATCAATAAAGTGGAGGTAAAGCAGAAGGATATTTGACAGCTAAAGAATAAGTATAAGATATAAGTTAATAAAAAATTTAATACAATCTTATGCATATTTACTGAGGAGTAAATCTAACATTATGTTTAACAGAGCTCCCTATAGTCCTAAATTGGATAAGAACAAAAAATTGCATAGCCAATCAAGAAGGAGTAATAAAAAGGTAAAATTGTATATCTGAAGAGAGAAAAGAAGCTGAAACACTAGATGAAAAACTGACATAACCCCCCCCCAGATAAAACATGGATAAACTAAGAGTTACAGTAATCCAAATTAAATAATGTTAGAGAATGAACCATGTAACTCAGTTTTAGAACAGATTCATCTGAAATAATCTAGAGCTAGAATTGTGTGTCTGCAGTTTAAGACTGATTAGCCCAATTTTATTTCATTTTCCAATGGCAAATATGTCTTATAGCAGAGTATTCACTTATTTAGGATGCAAAGGCCTTGCCTAGTGTGATCCAATGATTTAGAACTGAAAATAGTATGTCAATGTGAAATATTGACCCTAACCACAACTACATGGCATCTACCCAAAATATTTGCATCAGTTATATACTGAATCCAAACCTGAGAATGTTTGAAAGCGTTGTAAGGTCTTTTTATTTGATCTGATGAAGTTGGAGAAACTTGGAAAATGTAAACAAGCTATAATTTGGATGGTTCTTCTGGGCATTATGCTTTCATTGTCCATTGAAGTTTCAAAATAAATAAATAAAATGGATTTGCTGCAGCTCCACAGCAAGGAGAGCTTTCATGGCAAAAGTGCCAGGCAGAGGGATCTCTGGCTGGAGAAACTCCCCCTTGGTAAAGGGGGAGCAGAGGATTACCCCATTAGGGTCTGGAATTCCCATTATGTGCATTTACTTGTGAGCAAATGTGTTATGAATAGGAAGGACCAAGGGAGTGACATCTTGCCCTTGCTGTAAAATGCAGATGTTTAGATCAGAAGATTTAACAGTCCTATGTTGACAACCTGCTTTTTTAAAAAAGACGAAACTCATAATTAAATATCTGAAGTTACAACAGTGAAAAATCCTTCTGATTGAGACAGAACAGTAGAGCCTACACAGATATCTTCATTACACAATTAAGAGTGAGTAAGTCTCTTTGCCCCACAAGATTGGAGTAGATGAATTAGAAAACTGAGGGTTGATTTTAAAAGAGGATTTAAGGATTTAAGTGCATATGCTTTGTGAACAGATTGAATTACATTTTATTTGTTAAGAAGGAGCCAGATTTTGAAAATGAGAAAGTACAGACCTTATCAGTTTGAAGTTGATAACATTGTTTTGCTGCCAGCTTCTGGCTAATCTCAGTTGAAGAGAATTGTTAATTTTGTAATTCCTGGGCTAAAGGAAGGATGGAATCTTCTCCAGAGCATTCTGTAAAATGGAATACAGTAGATTTTGGAGGAACTATGGATGGAATTGCTAAACTGGTACAAGAACATGATAGAGATTAGGAGGAAAGTGTTCAGTGTCAAGGAACTGTGGCATGAGATAAGACGAGCTAGAACAAGAGCTAGACACAGGAGCTAATTTGGAGGCAAATGAAGATAAAAAACAGACAGGGAGAAATCAAACTGAGTCAATGGAACGAGCTGCTGGCATGGGAGGGATTTATGATCCAGAAGCTTTCGTTTGTGAAAGTGAGACTACAGCCTAATGGGGGGAAGGGGGAAAAGAATCTTAAAGGGGCTTGTAAGCAAATTATTTTGATGGTTGAATGCAACCAAGCTGATTTAGGTTTCATGATTGAAGAGGATGTGAGAAAGATATCAAAAATAAGGGTGCTGTCTCAGGACACGGACTTGAAAATGTCATGGGAGAAGCAATTGGAAAGAGTGAGGGTGCACAGTCCATGGAAAGGGTGGCTATGTGGAAAGTGGGGAGTTAAATTCAAAATGAAAGTTTTGACTTAAACCAGGTGAAGAAATGGTTACAATCTCAGTATAATAACTGGACTGGCTTTATGAATTCTGCAGTGGATTTTATAACATAAAATAGTATGGATATCTGGATTTAGAAACATCATAAAACATGTAATAGATTCACAGCTCTAACTAGGGACAATATCATGTAATTAAGCCATCAAAATAGCCTTTAATAAAATTAGTAGCATCAATGTCATTTAATATTAATTTTATATACTATGTGTCATCCATCATATAAGCAATTTGTAATGGAATGTAATAGAAAGTGATTTAGAGATATTATACTAGATATGTTAACCCAGTACAAGAAAGTCTATTTGTTTTTTCTTTTCTTTTTGAGAGCATGTACTGGGGGAGAGGGAAGAGGAGAAATGTTGGATTTTTGTTTTGTTTTGAGATCCTTGAACTAATTTGATGGCTATAATCCATCCAAAGGAGGAGGGAGGTTGATTCTCCTTTTCTTTTTCTTTCTCTTATATTTAAACTTTGAAACTGTATGTTTCTATGTCTTTTTTTATGTTTTTTTCTTTTCTTTTATATATTTGTAGTGTTTTTGGAAAATGTTAATAAAAATATAGTTAAAAACAAAATAAATACCATAAAAGATGATTACCTAACTATGTCTTTATTCCATAGACTAAAGGTTTAATTCATGAAATCTTGGACAAAAATAGAATGGGCCGACATTTTTCTTCATTCTGTATATTGAAATTTGAATACGCTGATACATCACTACTCAAAAACATTCTGGCAACTTCTGGTACTGACATCTAAGCAAGGCTAAACAGGCTGTAAGATCTAAATAGTTCATGGTTTTCAAATATGTAAGTTTAGATTATTATTTGGGCTGGAGAGATGGTGTTGCAGATTTTCATTTATAAAGTGGCATCTACATTTCAAATTCACAGCAAATATTCTGAGTATGAAGTTCTTTGCTACTTTGGGGCTTGGGGAATTTTTTTTTCTTGCTTGACCTTTAAATCATTTAACCAAAAGTGCATGTATATTCTTTACTGTATTTATTATTAATCAGAAAAGAAGCACAACATTCTATCTCAAATGCTTTCTAGGATCCGCCAACCTAGCTGTGATGGAGATTTGTCTGGGTTTGGTAGCATTTAAAATAGGTCAGATGAATCGGAGTTCAGAATGCCTTCTATGATGTTTAAATATCAATGTGATATATGTGTCTCCACTAAGAGAAACAGCCTTCAGAAATACAATGCATATAAAGTTTCAGCTAGCACAGGTACCATCATTAAGAAAAAGTATAATTTTAAAATAGAAATTGAGTTTATAAGTTTGGGCCTCACTCCGGTGGGTTATACTCTGTGAAATATATTTTTGTGCACATCACTGAATCTATTCAATGTGAATGTTTTCTGGGCTTTTTTTTGAAGTACCTGGAAAGAGATGAACTCTGTTGAAGTATACATTTAGTGAGAACAGTTATAGTTGAATTTTCTGAAGTGATTGTTCATAGCACAGCTTCACATCCTGTAATTGGCCTGGATAGCTTCTTTCCTGAGCTTGTGATATCTGAATGAAAATCAAAATATTATGGGCAAAGCAGTATTTAGAGTTTAACATACTCAATATCCTTGCCCTTCCCAAAGGTGTAAATACGGGCCTATAGTATAAGCAGTGTGTGTGTGTGTGACCCCTCAGTGGTGGGATTAGGTGCCTCCTAGTGACTAGGGGCCACTGGGGCTAAGATGTTAAGTAACAGTGACACCTTGTACCTCTAACTTTTCAATGGGCAATTTTAAATTCCCTCATGATCCTAAAAATGATAATAAACAGAATCATTCTACTAATCTCCCAGATAACCTAAATTCAGGTATGCAAATGATAGTATCAACTGGTGTACATAGAATGTTGCTGCTATACACTAGCATGAAACAAGCTTCATGAGTCACTAACCATGATTTTCTAAATATTTTTGATGTAGTCACAGTAGGATCAGTAATGCACACATAAAGATGGGCTATTGTCTGAGATGTTTGCAGGTGAGGACTCAGACTGATGTGATGGGCAAAGCTGTTTCTATAGGAAAAGTTTTATAAATCATCCAATTATATTTCCTGCTTGGAAAAGTTACCTTTTTGACTACAGAACCCAGAATCCTCCATTCTGGTTGGGAGATTCTTATAGTTGGACTCTAGAAAATGATGTTACCAATCTTCGCTTAGCGTAATGTTAGAAAAGATTACAAGAATCATCTACATAGTTATAGTCTTTTTCAGAAAGGCTCATTATCTGTGACATATACTCATCCACATCCATCCATTTCTAGGGGCATAGCCATATTAGTATGCTATAGTAAAAATAATGCTAACATTTTCTGGCACCTTAAAGATCAGCACATTTTATTCAGTACTGGCTGAAGTGTAAACAATCCTGCCCATCCCCACACCCGTTGTTGTTCTTGTTCTTGTCACCGCAGTTGCTGTGTCTTTCAAGTAGTTACTAACTAATGGTCCATTTCCACACTATACTCTTACAGTGCGACTATTCCACCTTCAACATCCTATGGAATCCTGGGGTTTGCAGTTTCGATAAAGCGGAATAATTGCGCTATAAGAGTGTAGTGCGGAAATGGCCATGGAGATTCTAAGGTGGACCTCCTTTAGGGTTTTCTTGGCAAGGTTTGTTCAGAGAGGGGTTGCCTTTGCCTTCCTCTAAGCCTGAAAGAGTATGACTTGCCCAAGATACCCAGTGAGTTTCCACGGCAAAGTGGGGATTTGATCTCTTGCCTCCAGAAACATCACCCAGTGTTCAAATCATCGCACCACACTGGCTCATATCCATATCTAATACCACAAAAAGGTGTCAATGGGGCCTTCTGTTGTTCCATTCTACTTTTTTAAATCTCAAGAATCTTACCATCAGTACCAAAGAGTTCTCTCTTTTTTTCCCCCCTGGCCATTTTTTAAAACTCGGGAATCTTGACATTTTAGCCTTCTCTGTTTTTTTGCCATGTTTCTTTTCCTATCTCAAAAAGCTTAGCAGCAATATCACAGAGAGATGCTGCTTGTTTTCTAGCTACTTGGATCTGTATGTAACCCCCATAATGGATTCATGGGCCCATCTGCCCCCCTTTTACTTTACAAATCTTATCTGCAATCCCAAAGAGAGCTCTTTTCTTTTAAAGTTCTGGAGTTTTAGCAGCAGCACCTTAGCACTCTCCTGGTTTTAATGCCTCAGGAATCCTGAGTGGTAACTCAGAGAGACTTTCCTGTTCCAGTGAGTTATGGGTAGAGCCCTTTTTTTGGTTGGTAGGAAGTTTCCTATTAAATTGTTAAGTTCAAACTAGCCAGTGTAACTTTTGTAACAGCCAAAACACACTATTTCATACCTTGAAACATCTATCATAATGTCCTGATAAGATAAGGCAGACCCTGCTAGAAACCCCCCTTCCTTGAATCTTCTAGAAACCTCCGTTCCTTGAAATTGTGATTAGAAACAGCACACTGGAACTTGGACAATGACTAAACATACTCTGCCAAATTTTGACCATCTAGCATGATTTCTCAGAGATATGGCACTCTCCCAATCTTTGCTTCTAGGAAGCCTTGTTTGCAGTTTCAGTTTTGACCTGGAGGCCACCTGGATGACCCCCCCCAAAAAAAGTAAAATTTTGAGGTGTCTAGCACACTCATTGAATCAGATATACACAAAGACATTTTATTTTAATATTATAAACTTTTGTGGGCTTCACCTCACTTCATCTACCTGGAATATAGCTGATGGATTTTAAAACACATTGGCATATTATAACACATATTTGGAAGTCTGTGGCTGGATGTGGGATTTTAATCTGTAGTATCGGAGGAAACAGAAAAGCAAAAAGTACAAGTAATGATTACTACCTTAACTATGGCCAGAAATGGCAGTTACAAGATAACACAGATATCTACTCAGATCACAGAAGGCAGAGTTGAACTTCTTGATCAAGTTGTGTAGGTGGAGTACTGTAATCAATGAGACAGAATAGAGCTGAAACAAGTACTGACAGTAATAATTACCTTAACAATGGCTATTTACAAACAGTAGTTGGATGGTAATGCAGACATTCTTACATTGATTAACTGGTTAAGAAGTATAGATACATTTTAAAAGAGAGTTTGCCCTTGTTCAAACTATATGAGATAAAGCTGAATACTCTTAATTGTTGTTCAGTTTTTTTCATTTTGAAATTTTCATTTTTGTCACTTTCCTTTCTCACTGCTGTTGATATATATCCCATACTTCCTTCAAAGAGCTAAGGGCATCATACATTATTTTTTATATCTTTTAGACTTGTACTAGTCCTGTGAAGTTAGTTCAGCCAAGGTATAATTTAGTCATTAAAATATTTTTGTTGTTGTTGTGTGCCTTCAAGTAGTCTCCAGGTTATGGCAAACCTATCACTGTGTTCTCTGCTGCTGAGATTGTGTGATGCATCCAAGCTCATCCAATGGGTTTCCATGGCTGAGTAGGGAATCAAACCCTGGTCTCTGGGGTTGTAGTCCAATGCTCAACAAAATATTTTTAACCCACCCAAAATCCAGGAAGGGCACAATTAGTATAACAAAAAGATTTTGTATACTTTAAACCAACTGAACAAAATAACATCCATAGTCTGACATACTAAGAACCAACTCACAATCTCATTAATTGCCCAATGTCTGTGCGAACATGTATGTTTTCATTTTGCACTGAGATAAGTCAATATTGCTATAAGCCTCTCTCCAAGGAAAGCTTATCCCATGATTAACCCAAGATCATTCATGAGTTTCCTACATGAACCTGCATGTCTTCATTTCTGGGACAAAACTAGATATGATATGAATATTGTGCCTGATATCCATATTCGAGGTGCATGTGCTTAATTTCCTTTGGGTGTGTTGTGTGTGTGAATGGTGGTGGCTTTTCTTTTCCAACTAGGATGAAAATTGCACCCCACACACATTTCAATGAACAATAGAAGTGACTAGAGTCAGATGTCAGCACAAGAGCTAGGCCACAGTGTGTTTCAGACAAGACGATTTCTTTCCACCACCCTTACAGTTTTGAATACTTTCTTTTTTTTTAAAAAAAATTGCCTATGCAGATTATTTCAGATTCTAGAACAGGAGCAAGCAAAGTTGGTTCATGAGCTTCATGGGGTTCCCAGGGATTTTTTTGGCTAAGGTCACTTGCTGTTGTTAAAAAAAGGCCTCTTCTGGTCCTGGGGAGGGGTGTAAAATAGTGAAAATATTTCCATATGCTTATTTGGAGGCAATTTCTTTTGTCCCCCCCTTTTTTTTTCTTGTGGGAAAGGAATGTGGCATAAGATGCAGCCTTCCAAGGTTCCTGGGGGAATGTTTAAGCATCCTAGCCTCTGACATTTGTACACCCCACAGGGGCCCCAGAACTGTATTGAAGGTGTGGGCCCAACATTGATAATGTAGTTACTATTGCTTCCTTTTGGTACTTGCAGTTGGGAGGCAAACTACTTTTTCTACCCAGTATCATTCAGATTTAACAAAAAAATAATGACCACAGATGATTTATATAACCTCAAAGTAGACAACGAAGATGTTGAAATAGTTCAAGATTTTCTATACCTTGGCTCAGGCATTAATCAGAATGGAGACTGCAGTCAAGAACTCAGAAGACTAGGGCTTAGAAGGGCAGCTATGAAGAAACTTGACAAGATGTTGAACTGTAAAGATATAATCAGTGAATGCTAAAGTTAGGACTGTCCATGCCATTGTGTTCCCAATTTTTATGTATGGTTGTGAAAGCTAGACAGTGAAGAAAGTTGATAGGAAGAAAATACAGTCAGCCATCCACATTCATGGGTTTCACTTTTGCAGATTTGATTATTCATGGATTATTTGCTGTCACCTCTGCTGCTTCCCTATGCCCTTTTTAAAAAAAATTTTTTTTATTAAGGTTTAAAGTGAAAATTACCCCCCTTCCCCACTTCCAAGCTTTTTTCTTTTTTTTCTTCCAGTTGAGTCTGCTTATTTACATTCCAGCCATACATAGGCCCTTTCTACACAGGGGTATTAAAACGGTGTAGCGTGACCTCTGATGGAGGTCGTCTACTCTATAAAATGGATTGGGGCAGATTACTTTTGTGTAATTCCATACCCCAATCTGTGCTAGGGCACCCAGAAGTGGCGGCACCACGTGCTTTTTGAAAACCACTTTTCAAGTGGTTTTTAAAAAGCACGATCGTGCAGCCGCATGCAGTCCCGTCACAGCACCCGGTGTGGATTTGCAGGCGCGTGCAAGGGCGTGCCTGCAGATCTGCTGGGGGCGGGCTTTCCGGCTGGCGAGCTTCTCTGGTTGGTGGAGAGCCTCTGCCAGTCGTAAGCCGCCATTTTGGGCCCTGCAGGATGCTGCGGGACGCTGACGAGTGTGGAGCAGCGAAACGCGCTGCTCCACGTGGCGATGGACTAAGGTAAGCTCCATTTCAGGACGTCTCAGGACGTTTTTTCCTTCCCGTGTGAAAAGGGCCATAGTTTCTGTTCAAAAGGTAATCTTACGTTGTTGTGTCTTACATTGTTACATTGCTGCTTTGTTACATTGCCTTATTACATTATTGCCTCATATAACATACAATCTTGCTTTATTCTTTTCCTTTTCTTATTACTATATCTTTATCCAATTTAAGACTTCTCTCCATTCCCTTTCAAAGTTCTGGATAGACTTATTTTTCAATGAAAATGTTAATTTATCTATCTCTATTATACCCAGAACTTTTAATTTCCATTCTTTTATATCAACATGATTCCTTTCTTTCCAGTATTGTGCATATGTCAATCTTGCAGCAGTTATCAAATATAACAATGTCTTCTGGTGACATCTTATCTCTCTCTGTTGCCCCAACATATTTAACAAATAAAACTCTGGCTTCATTTCACTCTATGCCCTTTTTAATAGGGATAGCAAGCCTTGTGATACTGAGAAAACTGCAAATGAAGATTGTAAGTCCCTATTAAAAATGGTGTGGGGCAGCAGTGGAGGTGGCAGTAGGCCCCACCAGCCATCCACTTCTACCTTGTGAAAGAACCTTGATGCCTCAAAGGAATCTATGGTGGGATGAATATGGTGATCATACTTTTTTTTGTGTTACATATGGTTTGGGAGGGCCTACAGTTCACTGTTTTTCCACTTTCATGGGGGTCCTGTGCCCCTAAATCTAGCAAATGTGGAGGAATGACTGTAGTCTCATATGAAATGTGATACTGGAGAAGAGTTCTATAGATATCCCGGACTGCTAAAAAGACAAATTAATGGGTCCAGGAGCAAATCAAGCCTGAACTCTCCTTAGAAGTCAAGATGACTAAACTAAGGCTATTGTACTTTGCCTGTATCATGAGAAGACCTCACTAGAAAAGACCATAAAGCTTGGTAAGGTAGAAGGCAGCAGGAAGACCCCATTACAGGTGAATGGACCCAATCAAGGAAGACTGCAAGACCTGGATCCGAAGACCTGAGCAGGGTAGTTAAGGAGAGGGTGATGTGGAAGTTTCTCATCCATAGGGTAGCCATAAGTCGAAGTTGACTTGGCAGCAGGAGCAACAATCAGTCACACTTATCCTGAAATATGAAGTGTCTCACAAGCACAATGTGTACTTAGAAGTATCTTCCATGTGTTTAGTGTGACTCACAAGTAATTGTCCATAGAACAGGCTTCATGCAGTCTTTGTTATTCCTGGGAGGGCTCAATGACCCTTGCCGACTTAAAATTTCTCCGTGCTTGATAATTTAGAACACTTCTGACTAGCAACGCCTGATGAGGCTCAACTATATAGGGGTCTTGTTGACCAGTTTTGTCTGATGATTTCATACAGAGAACTCAGCCACCCAGGGCTAGTCTTGGGTGGGGGCTTGAGCTTTCCCTGCCTCCGCATCCCAGGGATCATGCCTACTGCTGTCCTGCATGCAGAATTTCCAAACATGATAAGAAATGTACTTGCTAGGATGTGTACATTTATTCATGCCTCATGAACTGCTTATTTGTTTTTGCTATGGAATAGACAGTTTAGCAGGTACGCCCTACCAGGTGCATTTGGGACCCAGAGCGTCCCAAGCCCCACTGTATCGTGGTCACTTTGGGTTGCCTCCCTGAAATCCAGGCCCATCATTAAAATTACTAGCCAAACTGCATCAATTCTTTGACGACGACAACAACAAAAATCCTTCAGGCGCTAATTTCATAGCTTTGTTAGTACGGAAACCCCATACAGCAATAGAAAAAGAAACTCGGCCTGTTTGGAAAAGCATCATGGAAGAGAGAGAGGGGGGTCTTCAGGAAGAAAAAGAAAATAAAAAGTGGGTGAGGCCTTGTGCATAATTATTGGAAGAACATTCCAAGCACCGGGTGGGTGGGGGAACATAAGATAATGTGAAACAGAGACAAAGAGGGAATTGATACCACTGTCAGTGCTGAGCCAGGCAAGGCAGGATGCGAAGGAGGCAAGACCTTTTCTTCCCAGTTGCCCTGGTCTCAGAGCTCTCCCCTGTTCGTGGAAGGGCGTTTCAGGGAATACACCCTGCACAAGAAATCTGCAAAAGCAACAAAACATCATTTAAGTGGTGAGAGAGCTGAAGCTGTGCTTTCTCTCTCAGTGGACAGGAACAATTCTGATGAAGAGGAGGGAGGGGAGCAAACCAGCAGGCCTTCTGATGTTTGCTTGGATAAGGAAAGGGTAACTTTCGTAACGTCCCTTCCTTATAAAAGAGGCCGTCGGAGTTCCAGCCCCAGAACTTTGTTTGGAGAAGTTCCGCGCCGTTCCCGTTATCCAATGCAGAGCGAGGACTGGTGGGGCCTCCCCGACACACTGCACTGCAGGCTGCAGATGTACGTGCAACGCAGCCACACGCTGTTCCGGCAAAAGTACAGCCATCGCCCTTTTAACGCTGTTCTGCAGGCAGCAGAAGGGAGGAGGAGGAGAAGGAGCCGAGTTCATCTGAGGACACAGTCCCAGTTCTCAGAAATCCCTTCGCTGCTGGAACATCGAGCTCCCTTTACTGCAGTTGAACAAACTGCCCTAGATTGGGGGCTGGTGAGCCCGCCCCCAGCTCGTGCAGGAAGCTCAGGGCGCCCAGACCCACGTGAGCCGCACTGAAATTAGCACCTACACCTCGGAGACAGACAGAAACCGAGAGAAAGGAGAAAGGGGTGGCGGGGGTGGTGGGGGGATTGGGAGGGGAGGCGGGGGCGGGGCGGGGCGGGGTGGGCAGAGAGGAACAAGTGCCGCCGTCACTGACAGCGAAGGTTGCTGGCTGACTTCTGGCCTGGGGCCACCATCAGTGCTCCTGTCATTCAGGGTAGAGGCGAGATCACTTCGCTCCCCCTCGCCGCTCCCACCCCGCCATCGCCGCCGCTTTGGGGGGTCACAGACCCTCTTGGCGACCCTTTCGAGGAGAGGCTAATGCTGTTTCCTTTTTTTTTTTTTTAGTGGCCAGCATGAAGAGCTGATGGCCCGGCACAGGGGCGTGGGGCGACCCACGGATGCCAAGGGAGCGCACGCCGCCGCCGCCGCCACCCCGCCCTCCGGATGATTCCAGCCCCTGGGAAACGCCAAGGCTGGGGAAGCTGGTGCTTTGCAACGCGGTCTTTCGGAGGAGGAAGGAGAAGGAGGAAAACTCCACCCTTTCACTTACTGACACACACACGCACACACTTGTGGGGTGTGATAACGCCACCCACGCTGGCTCAATAAAATAAAAGGGGGGGGGGAAAAACAATGAAGGCAGGCTGGTACCTACTTATAAATAGAACGATTAGACATCGCAGCACACGCTTGGGGGCACCACAGGGCCCTCCTCGTGGAAAAAAAAGCCGCCCCCCTTAGCCCCCCCGCCTGTAGCATGCATGTACGCAAGTGACACATGGGCAGTGATCTGTTCTGTGGGTTTTTTCCCCACTGCCTGTAGCTTTTCCCTGTGAGTCAGATTGATGCGTTTCCTGTAGCTGCTGGGGTGTGTGTGTGTATGCGTGTGTGTTTGGAACAGTTTGTTCCATCCTCCTCCCTCGCCCCACTCTTCCTCCTCCTCCTCCTCTCCCTCCCTCTCTCCCAGCCCATCCCCACTCGCCACCTTCCCGCTTCAACGACATCACAGGGCAGCCCTCCATGATTAGCACCTCTTCGCATCAGAGTCCGGCAGCGCCAGGGAGGGACGTTGCCTCCCGACGGCCACCAGATCCCCCCCTTATTGTCTTTCCCTTCTCCCTCTCCCCTGTCTTTCTGGGGGTGACCTGAAACGCGCCACGCGCGCGCGCACACACGCGACCAGCGCCCCCTCGGCCCCTCTCCCCCAGGGGGTCCTTCCGGACCCACCTCGCTCTTCCGCGAAGCCCAGGGACATCGCGGGCGCTCCCAGGGCAGCAAAACGGAGTGGCTGCCACCAAAACCCGACGTCTGTGGAGCGGAAGACAGGGCCGCTGCTAACCTATGATGGGAAGCGGGTTGCCAGAAGGAAATCTGGCACACGCCCCCCTCCCCACATGGTCTGAAACACCCTCCTGCGCCCGCGTGACACGCCTCGCCCTCCCTCCCCGCGCCCTTCTCCCCTCAGGCCTGATGAGCTTTTTGCGTTTACCGCCCTCCCCCCTCCTCTCTCTCCCCTTTCCTGCTAGCCCCACAGCCCCCCACAGGCTTCCCTCCCCCGCCGTTTCACTTCCTCGCCCTCCTCGCCCACCCACATCCTTTCCCTCCTGTCACAGCCATTTCCCCCTCCACCCCCGTCGCCTCCTCGCCCGCCCGCCCGGCAGCGCTGGCCGCCTCCCTCTCCCCCTCCCCCCTCGCCCGTCCATCAAGCTGCCTCCTCCCCCATCTCCGCCCCCTTTCACCTCAAATAACCCGCCGTTCCTCTCCTTCGCCATCCCTCCTCCCTTCGCCTCGTAGGCTTCCTCCTTCCTCCATGTTGTACACACGGAGAGAGCTCGCTCGCGCCCCCCGCCCCCTCAGCTCGGCGGCCCCCGCAATTTGTAATATTGTCACGAGAAGGAACAGGCAGCAGCAGCAGCAGAGAGGAAGCGGGCTTAGGGCTATTCTGGCGGGGGTGGGGGGTCTCTTCTTTCCCCCCCCCCCACACCTCAAACCCCTCTTGGCGTGGCATCTTTTCTCCTCAGCGGCGCCTGCCGCCGCCCCATTTCGCCGCCCTGCTGAACTCATTTTGCACTTGAGGCGCCCCGCGCAGTCCAGAGAGCTGGCGGGAATCCGGGCCAGGGTGCCGCCTCAGGGCTCGGGTTTTCCCTCTCCCCAGATACCCCAGAGCCCCCCCCGACTCCCGCAGACACAACAAGAGTGGAAGAGAAGGGAAGGGAGAAAGAAAGAAAGAAAGAAAGAAAGAAAGAGCGAGCAAGGACAGCTGGAGCAGCTGTTGCTTCTTTCCTTGGAACGGGCACCCAGCAGGCACCCTCTGCTGTTTACTTTCCCCTGTCGGTGCGCAGCCCCAGTGCCAAACATTCGCAGGAACAGTCATGAGATTTCCCTGGAAAGGATGTTTACGAGGTTGGGCTTAAACAAAAAGAAGAAGAAGAAGTAGGAAGGGTTGCGCCACTGCTGTGTGAAATCTAGGGGGCTTCAGATTACACGGGCTCGCTTCTGTGGGAATTTCTCCTGTCGCACACAACGCACACATGGCGGTTGCTCTTGTGCGGTGCTTCTCACACCCGCAGGCACCGAGTGTGCCCAGGATGGAAAGATCTGATCAGCCAGGGATCCTCCCTAGGGATGGACATCACGCTGCAGCTGCCAGATGCCCCTTTCTTGACTGGAATGTCCCTCATTCCAGCACATCAAAGCTGCATAGAACATAAGGAAAATACCTCGGCCACGTAGAGAGCATTCCACAGAACAGGCTGTTCAGCGCCACCCGTGTCCCATATCTTTGACATTTCTAAAAAAGATACAGCTGAGCACGAGCCCATTGCCCGTTGTACCGATGCTGCAACCAAGAGAAGCTGGAGTGTCCTAGGGGGCGCTCCTAAGCCATTCTCCATTATAACCTTCCAGGCATGCAGCAAGAATACAGCTGTTGTCTTGGTTGTTTACATACTCAAGAACTGGTCTGGTGGGACTTGAAGTCTGGGCAGATGAAGGAGAATTGTTGATCCTTAGGTGAAGTTAATTTTTTTGCTTTAATTTTTGTCGAATATAGGAGACTGCCTATGTATACTTTCATACATATATTTATGGGGGGTTATAAATTGCTTGTTTTAGTCAACTACAGGGTAGTTCAAACAAATAACAACAGAATCTTTCCTTAAAAACAATTAAGTCAAAAACCTTCTGAAACCTTAATTGAAAGCCATCAAGTGCTAGCCAAATAAGGAGATCTTGTGACATGCTCAGAATTTGTTTGTAGCAGGTCTTCAGGAAAAGACACTCCAGTTTCTGTGAAACAGTCTTTGAGATCATGTTAGTGCATGTATTTCACATATGGATCTGGGTAACTGATAACAGTAATGTCAACCTCTGTCTTAGATATGGCAAAGGCAAGATATGGCCTTTAATCCATTAGATTTTCAAAATATGACCACCAAAATCCATATTAGGACAATAACCTTTAATAGGCTAACCCAAAGATGACAAAGAGTGTGTAGGCTTTTCAAACTCTTCATCAGGCTAGATGGTAAACAAGCAAAGGGTGAGGGGGCTGACTTGTGTTGAAGCCAGGCAGTCTGCATATAGTCACAGTACTGAAAGGGAATGTGGAAGATGTTGAAGTCTTTCAGATTAGGCTGTTAGGTGCTGTGATGGTTTATAGTAGCAGCTAAGAATATCCCCAAGGCAGCTGGGCTGAGATAACAATTGTTGACCCTCATTTTTAAAAACACAAAATCCAGCTGTTACCCAGATCTCCCTAAACACATACACACACAGGTTGGTAGGTGGGATATAGAAAAAGAAAAACTGGACAGTTTTTATAGCAACCGAGCTGCAGTTTATTTTAGATGGTGTACTGGGTTTCAGAAAGTCATCAGAAGATAATTAATTTGATGACATTATTTAGTGGTTGGAGAGGGATGTTCCTTCAAAAAATAAAAGTCCCTGCTTCAGATGGTATTAGATCCTCTTCTTGCTATGCTTGCTTTCTAGGTTTCTGGGTGCTTCCAGACAAGGCTTTACTTGTGCAATCACCTTGTCCCATTCACAGGCATGGCAGGTGTCCAGTTGCCATTTTGTAAGCTTGTGTGTTCAATTTGTAACCTCTTGTGTTCTTCCACCACTTCTTCTGCCTTTCTCCTTACCATGGAAAACCCATCAACTGAGAAAATATGTAATAGTTGCATGATGCCCTGTGACTCACAATCCCAGAAGCTGTTTGTCTGAAAGCATCCCAAATAGGCAAGGCAAGGGGAAAGCCCCTCTGAGCAAATTCTGCCAAGAAAACCTCGTGATAAATTTGCTTTAGGGTCACCATAAGTCAGAGAAGACTAGAAGGTGGACAACAACAATCCTAAATATGAGATGGACCTTCCAACATGCACTTCCTCTCTTTCTCAACTGGAATCATATATGGGATGGGGAGAGTTCCCTGGCATCATTTCCCTAACTTGGAGGGTGAGGAGGGGCGTGTAGAAATTTCCTACTATTTTTAATCAGTTATCAGAGGTAAAGGGGAGAACCCCATTGTATGTCTTGCTGGCCAATTATAAGGGAAGGAATGTGGGAAGAAACTTTGTCCCTGCAGAGTGAGACATGGGCCTGCATGCCTCTGTACAGTTAAAAAAAAAAAGTAATAGTAGATGGCAGATGACATCAGGAGGTACAGTTTGCCCAGTCACAGTCTGCCCCACTGAACTAGCTTCAAAGTGAGGGCAATTTGACCCTCAGGACCACATGTCAACCTGCTCTTAGCCTAAACGATGGGATGCAAATTTGCTTTTTACCATCTTCTCTATTTTGGGATAGTGCTTCAGGCTCCACACCCAGTTTCATATGGTGAGTAACACTGGAGAAGAGTCATTACTGCTGTTTTCTCTTTTCAGCAGATCTTCTTTCTTTGTCTTCCTTTCTGGAGGGTGCAACTCAGAGAAATTAAGATCTCCACAGATGCATACTTCCGCATCACAAGGTTAGGAAAGCATTAAATAACTTTTGCTTACAATTTAGAGCAGAAAGAAATGGTTATAGGCTTCTCAGTAGACAGAGCTGATGAACAGTGTTCTTGGCTACCACCACATTCTGAAATGTAAGCAATGATGGACGTATCTAGAAACACCAGTAGCTATAATTGTAAATAACAAGAGAATGCTTAGATACCTCAGTTATGAGAATTTCTATGCCTTCAAGTAAAGAAATAGTAAAGGAATGCCTAGCTACTCTAAATGAATTCAAGTATCCAGACCCAGATGAGCTGCATCCAAGAATACTAAAGGAACCTTGCTAGCATAACACACATATATTACTTTATTGCAGTCAACAGACCATTAAAACAGCATGCTAAATAAAGCAGCATATTAAGATATTCATACTAAAAATATAAATAGAGTTGAAACAAATTGGTAATTATAATGATATGCTAAATATAGTAATATTATATATACAAGGATACTCTAGTTAAAGGAGCTAGGTTTAAAAATTTACCTACTTGCTGAGTGAACGATTTGTCAGAGTCCTGGAGCAGGATAAACCACAAGAGACTAGAGGAGCACCCAGGGAAATGTTGCATGATGGCATACTGTAGATCCTCCCTAGCCTGATGGTAAAAACTGCAGTAGAAAAGTACATGTGATATGGTTTCAATTTCATAATTTTATCACAGGGGCAGCATCTCTTATTCAATGGAGTTTTATTAAATCTGCCAATATATAGGTTAAAAGAAAAGATACCAAATCTTGCCACAGAAAAACCTTTCTGTATTTTTGGATAGTTGGATAGTTAACCAGCCTAGATAATGCATTCCATCCATATAACATCAAAGGAACTTGCAAATATAATCTCAGAGCCACTTTCAATCACCTTTGAACATTCTTGTAGGACAGGAGAGGTCCCAGCAGACTGGAGGAGGATAAATATTGTTCCCATTTTCAAAAAAGAAGACTCAAACAACTATTGACCAGTCAAGTTGGTGTCATTACCAGGGAAGATTCTAGAATAGATAATTGAACAATCAGTCTTGTGCACTTAGAAAGGAACTCTGTGGTTACTAAGAACAACCACTGGTTTCTCAAAATCAACTCATGACAAACTAATTTTATCTCTTTTTTGATAGAGTTACAAACTTGGTAGATTAAGGGATGTAGGGTATCTTGATTTTAATAACGCTTTTGAAAAATTTCCCCTTGATATTTTTGTAGGCAAGCTGATGAGCTGTGGGACAGACAGTGTTACAGTTAGCTCAATCTTTACTGATTGATAGACTGAACCCAGAAAGTACTCAGTAATGGTTGCTCTTCATCTTGGAGAGAAGTAACTAGTGTCTTCTTTAGATTCTGTCCTGAGCTCAGTGTTGGTTAACATCTTTAAAAATTACTTAGATGATGGAATAGAATATATTCTAATCAAATTTGCAGATGACACCAAATTAGGAAGGTAGCTAATACCCTAAAGGAGAGGAACAGAATTCACAATGACCTTCATGGTTTAGAGATCTGGGCCAAAATTAACAAAATAAATTTTAACAGGGATAAATGTAAGGCACTATGTCTAGGCAGAAAAAACAAAATGCACAAATATAAGATGGGGGACACCTGGCTTGAAAGCAGTACATATGCAAAAGGCCTACAGGTCTTAGAAGACCACAGGCTAAACATGAGTCAACAGCGTGATATAGTGGTTAAAAAAGCCAATGCAATTCTGGGCTGCATCAACAGGAGCAAAGTGTCCAGATAGAGGAAATAGTAGTGACACTCTATTCTACTCTGATCACCTGGAATACTGTGCCCAATTCTAGGCACCACATTTCAAGAAGGATATTGACTAGTTGGAACATGTCCAGAGAAGGGCAACTCAGATGATCAAACATCTGGAAATCAAATTTATGAGGAATAACTGAGTGTGAAGGGAGGATCTGGGCAAGCCTGGTTGATGCTAGCCAATCACAGCTTAGGGAATGCTGTGAAGGTGAGCTATAAGAGGAGGAAAGATACAAAACTGAGGCTTGTCTCCGACAGAAGGAACATGGTGGAAAGATGGCATACAGGTAGGATAAAACTGTCATAGCGGTAGGACAGTCATCCAAAGGGGAGAAATGAATAGGATTTTGGGGATCTGTGAGTGGCTAACTAGTTCAGGGGTTAATGTGTGATCTGCGTATTAATAAACTTCTACTTTTTTATTCATTTTAATGACTATGTCTTGTTGTTCCTGTTAAGTTTTGATAGAGTTTGGTTACGGTTAGCAAAGTAAAACCACTGAACAGCGCATCTACTGGTCCATATAGGTATCACCTTGAGGCCCAACTACATAATCCAGGGAGGGATCTTGAGGGGGAAATGGTAAAAGTGGGTGACATAAGCCCAAGGGTCTGGAACTGTGGGGCCAGCCTGGAGAGGGGATCAGTCACACTGAGGGAGCTGGGTATGTTTAGTTTGGAGAAAAGAGACTGAGAGATGACATGTTGTTGTTGTTATGTGCCTTTAAGTTGTTTCTGACTTACAGTGACCCTAAGACCATAGGTCACAGGGTTTTCTAGGGCTGAGAGTGTGTGACACACACAAGGTCACCCAATGGGTTTCCATGGCCAAGCAGGGAATCGAACCCTAGTCTCTAGGATCATAGTCCAACACTCAAACCACTACACTATAGCTATCTTTTAAAAAATACCTGAAGTGATGGCAGGTAGAAGATGGAGGAAGTTTGTTTTCTTCTGCTTCAGAGACTAGAAGCCAAACCAATGGATTCAAATTACAGGAAAAGAGATTCCATTTAAACATTGGAAAGAACTTTTTTATTGTAAGAGCTGTTCAACAGCTGAGCCTCAGTGGACTCCTCTTTAAACAGAGAAGTTGCCTGGGTATCTTTTGGAGCAGCTGTAGCTGCGTATACCTACATGGCAGGTTGGTCCCTTCCAACTCTAGAATTCTATGGTTCTATCACATAAGAAGATCCTCTGGCAACAATTATTCATTAATTGTTCATTGCAACAATTAGTTGGCATCCTCCTATTCTCCAGTCATGGTCAGAAACCAAGCAACAAGCTAAGGAAGAGACAGTTGTGTTTTTTTAACAGCTGGGTTTCTGTGTAACTACAGTCTCCTATACATCCTGAACAAAAGGAGATGGCCTGGAATGCTGTGGGGGGGGGTTTACAGGGAAAACAATTGATCTTGCATTGTTTAGGATATTCCAGAAAAGAATGGATGACACTTCTCCAAGGACAATCTCATTAATGCTCACTGTTATCAGATTCTGTCCCCACCCCCCCACCCCCACAATTCCATGTTATTTCTCACTTTCTGTTTGGGGAGTTTATTGCTGCAAAGCTAGTAAGGGTTAGCAATGAGGACTAGCTGTTGTCCTCTACTGCCAGGTGGGAAACATGTTTTTGGGTTCATCCTGTTATCAGTGGGGACAGATGATGGAGTTGCAGAGCAGTAAGACCTGCCAGTGTGATCTATTGGTTTGAGCACTGGACTACAACCCTGGAGACCGAGGTTCAAGTTCATGCTCAGCCATGAAAACCCACTGGGTGACCTTGGTTGTGTCACACACTCTCAGCCCCAGAAAATCCCATGATAGATTTGCCTTAGGGTCACCATAAGTCAGAAATGACCTGAAGGCACACAACCACAACAACAACAACAACAACAACAACAACAACAACAACAACAGGAGGTTCACATACTGCCCCTGAAATACCATTACACAAAACTGGAAGCTATCTGCATCCTAGCGTAGTCAGGAGCCAAGATGAAGAGCAAATGTGACAAAATAAATTATATCAATGATAACTGGAAGATGATCTTTAAACTACATTGTATCCTATCAGCTCTGGGAGTGGTTTGTCAACCATGACTGTGAATACAGTTCCATTGATTCTCCCATACCTTGTCTCACTCTGCCTCATTTGTAATCTGTACAAGGCCTTGTGGGGTCCAGGCATACTCATGCATTTGTAACAATATCACTGTACAGCCTGCCTTTCCTGCACAGAAACAGAAAGTAGAGTTTCAGTAGAGTGTTGCAAGGTAGAAATCAGCACAATATCTTTTATAGCAGAATCCTGTGCGTGCCAACTCAAAAATAAGTTCCACTGTATTTGACAGAATTTACTTTGAAGTAAGACTTTGCAGTTTCAGCTTCAACTAGCATGTTATCTGGCTCTTCTAATGTTTGATATTAGATTCAGGTAGGGTCTTAAGAAGGGGCCTAGACACCCTGAAGGCATCAGATCCTGTCTGATCTTGGAAGCTAAGCAGGGTCAGCCCTGATTAGTACTTAGATGGGAGATTGCCAATGTATACCAGATGCTGTAGGCTATATCTCAAAGGAAACAACTGGAAAACCATCTCTGAATATTTCTGTGCTAAGAAAACCATACAAAATTCATGGGGTCTCCATAAATTGACAGGCAACTTGAAGGCACATACATACACACATACAGGATTTTAAGAGCATTGACCTGCTTTGGACAATCACTGACTTAACAACCTGACATACAACTGAGTTTCTCTCTGAATAGTTCCATCCTTCCTTCTATCATGGCCTGAAATTGGTTTCAGATTCTGAGCTGTTCTCAGAACTGTAAACAAAGCTTCCCAGTTTGGAAAAAAGTGGGAAACAATAGTTAATTAGAACTTTCCTAATTTAATCACAGCTCACATAAAGATAGGAGTGAAGGGGCTGCGTGCAGAGACAAATGTTTTGTTCATATCTTGGATTGTTAAACTGATATATGATCACCTGAAGGGAGATTATGAGCATAATACGAACTGCCACCAAGGAGATATGCTCTTTATCAAGTTGGACAGTGTGACTGTAATTTGCACTTTTGGATTTTGTACTTACTGTATTGCTGGCTTGACAACTCTGCAGCATCTTATCCTCTTAGAACATTTTTATTAATTAGCTCTTATTGCAGGAGTGCTGGCACAAAATCCTGTTGTTGTGCATGTCATCTCTAAATGAAATGTGCAGTCTATTATTGTGTCTTCTTAATCAGTCAACAGTGAAATGGCAAAGCTTAAACCATCCTATGGTTATTTGAAACCTGGAACATTGTTGTACTCTACCAGTCTTAATTAGGTCAACACTGCATGGTTTTAAAAAGCACACCTTGTTTTACATATGCAGCTGAAATCTGAGGCTGAACTGCAACAAAGATGTTCTAACAAGTATCAGAAAGAATTGCTAGGGATTTAAGAATATTCACTGTTCAACTTATTCTAGTGTGGACAAGCCCTCCATGAATTTTTCAGGCAATTAGGAACAAAAGCGTACATTCTTATCTTCCAAAATGCCCCAATCCCTGTTACCCTGTATGTTGGGGGTCCCAGGAGGGGCACCCAAATTAACAAATAAAAACACAAGATGGGGAAAATTAACTCGAGCACTCTCTTAAGCTAACGAGAGGCAGGGTAACTTTAGCTAGGATCTTTTAACCCTATGTATATAGCGTCAGGTCAGAGAGCGGCTAGACAAGTTTTAAAGTAACAAATAATATTTTTATTGTGGACAAACAACACGAAAGACATGACATACACTAACTAACTGAGAAATAGAAATGGAGAATTTTGGGGGGAATGAGTAATACGACACCTGGTCTCGTAGTCCTGGAGAGAAACGGAGGTTACCGGGGAAGAAGCTCAGTGCGGTTTGCTGAGAGGAGCTCACTGGACAAACTGACAGCAAGGCGGGATGGAAGTTCAAAGTAGTCCGAGGAGGGCTCAGAATGGGGGACTTTTTATAGGGTGGATTTTACCTACGGGCCATGCCATGCTCGGTGAGAACAAAGGAAATTTGTCGCTGGACAAAGGTGTTGGAAAAGGTCAGGTTTTACATGATAAGCTTAACGCTGGATGACAATAGTATGGCCAGTATGCAAATAGCCCAACATAAAGGAATGGCTCGGCACTCGGCCGCTGAGCAAGGCCAGTTTGCAAGAAGGAGTGGTCCCTTAAGCATCGAACAGGCATTAAGTTGCCTGCCTAAATGAGGTTCGGAATGTACAACCATTAACGGCTGCGCCTATTATGTGCTTGTGCAGTGGCCCTTGCAAACACGTGGAGTAGGGTGGCAGAGAAAGGTCAAATAAAGGCCAAATTATTTGATATCAAGCGATATCTAGTGCTCTCATCAGACATATCATAACCGTGGTAACATCCCAACTATCATATGATGATTGGGCCACTGTGTTGAGCAAGATTGTTTATATGTTTTTGTGTTGAATATAATGATGCATGGAATCATAGAGTTGGAAGACACCACGGGGGCCATCCAGTCCAATCCCCTGCTATGCAGGAACACACATCAAAGCATTCCCAACAGATGGCCATCCAGCCTCTGCTTAAAAACCAAAGAAGGAGACTCCACTACACTCCGAGGCAACATATTCCACTGCTGGACAGCTCTGACTGTCAGGAAGTTCTTCCTGAGATTCAGGTGGAATCTCCTTTCCTGCAGCTTGAATCCATTGCTCCTTGTCCTAGTCTTTGGAGCAGCTAGTCTCACACTAGGTCCTACACTAGAGCTAATCCATGCTGAATCAGACTTATTTTACTAGTATCTCCTAGTCTAACAGTGGCCGCAAGCACTGTGGGAAGCTTCCAATGGGCAAGCCCATGTTTCCTAGCAACTGGTGCTGACTCAGGTTCAGGTTATCTGTAGGATCATATCTCCCCATATAAGCCTTCTTGTGTCTTCTAGGGAGGCTTTTCTCTCTGTCCTACCTCCGTCACAGATACATCTGGTGGGAACACAGGAGAGGCCTTCTCGGTAGCTGCTCCTAGGCTCTGGAACTCCCTTCCTAGAGAGGTTAGGCTGACATTTTCCTCGCTATCCTTTTGCGGGAAAGTGAAGACCTTTTTTTTGTTTCAGCAGGCCTTTGAGGGTACAACTACTCAGGGGAAATAGGCCTTTTATGTGCTGTGTTGTTTATATTTGTTATTCTTATTTTTACTGGTTTGTTTTTAATTGCTTTTAATTTTATTGATAACTTAATTATACTTTTAACTTTTGTACAATCATTACACTAGGAAAATCACAGGATGATGGTGGTAATAGTGATTGATGATGATGATGATGATGATGATGATGATGATGATGATGAAGAGGCACACTACAACTGCTACTGGAAGCAGTATATAGTTATCATTTGGAGTGGCCATTGGATATTTTGCAGTGGCAATGGCAAGGTCTGTTTTACTTCTCTGGTACTGTAGCTGAGACCAGATGTTGGTTTTATTGGTCATTTTTGCCCCCTCCCAAACCTTGTCGGGCCAATTTCATCCATTTTTCAAAACTCCAGTCCCTTGTGGCAGTGGGGCAAAGTCTCTGGGGGTGTGACTGGCTATCTAAAACCTATTTTAGGCCCCAAATCTGTTCTGCATCAGAAATCAGAAGTGTCCAGAAGAGTTTGGGGGGGGGGATAGGCTTGGATTCCATGAGGGCCCTGGTGGCTGCCTCATGCACGTAGCCCATTTGTCCATCCCTGTCTCAGACAATACAAAACTGTCCTTACTATGATTTCTACCCTTTGCTTCTTTGTCTTGCATAAACCAGGGCAAGGTTGAGTATGGCCTACAATAAGAATACAGGAGGAGCCTTACCGATTTAGACTGAGGAGACAGGAGCTTGAAAACTTTTTTTTTAAATAAAAAAAATTCTCTGAAGGGAGGTCATGTAGTACACTGTCCTGTCTCCAGAAGTGGCCAAATATTATGCTTCCAAAAAGCCTGTGAGCTGGTCCAGTCTGGAAGGCAACATTCCTTACACAAGATCTGCTTATAATATCTGGTATTTGGGATGATAACATGGTTAAGTTTGAAAGTTAAATGTATTTTGGACTTGCTTTGTCTTATTGTCCCACCATAGAAGAAAAATTGGTCTGAATTCTTTTAAACATAGTTACTTCACAAAGGCATAAACAAAAAGTGTAAATGCAGTCACAGAATCATAGCATTATAACATAATAGAACTAGAAGTGATCCCAAGAACCATCCTGTTGTTGTTGTGTGCCTTCAAATCATTACAGTTGTATGGTGACTGTAAGGCTATCACAGAGTTTTCTTGGCAAAATTTGTTCAGAGGAGAGTTGCTTTTGCATTCCTCTGAGGCTGAGAAAGTGTGATGTACCTACCAGTGGGTTTCCATGGCTGAGTGGAGGATGTGAACCCTGCTCTCCAAAATCATAGTCCAGTGCTCAGACCACCACACGACACTGGGGCCATTTCCACACTACACTGTAATAGTGCTATTATTCCACTTTCAACATCCTATGGAATCTTGGGCTTTGCACTTTAGGGAGAGGCATTTAGAATTCTCAGCCAGAGAGCTCTTTGGCCTCAGTAAATTACAAACCCCAGAATTCTACAGTATGTTGAAAGTGGGATAATAGCACTATAACAGTGTAGGGTATGGCCAGTTGCATAGTGATGGGAGGCGGTGGGGTGATTTGCCCTGGGTGGCAATGTTTTGGGGGTGTACCAGCCTGTAGCCATGCCCCCATGTGCCCTGGCCATGCTCCCCACACCCTGGCCATGGCCCCATACACCGCAGCCATGTCCCTGTGCACAATGGCCACACCCCTCGTACCATAGCCCCTCCCTCCCCACACTCCAAGCTCTGCCACTGACTACAGCCTGGCTCTCTAGTCTAGCCCTATACCAGCATAGGAATCTATAGCAAAGGCTTCCCTGAGAAATGGCCATCCAATCTCTCTTTAAAACTCTCCAGCAAAGGAGAATGTGCCATCCTGTGAAGCAGTCTATTTCACTGTTGAACAATGTATCATCTTCAGAAAGTTCTTCCTAACATTTAGTCAGAATTTCTTTTCTCATAACTGAGAATAGTTCAAAACTATTAGTGCTATCCTTTGGTGCAGTAGAAAATAAGCTCCAAATAACAGCCCTTCAAATATTTAAATGTGGTTATCATATCATGTCTCAATCTTCTCTTCTCCAGGCTAAACATATCTATCTCAGAGAAGATTAGAAAGCCAAGACTGAGAGGCGATATGATAGACATCTTACAAGATTGCTTGTAAGAAGACTGAGATATGAATTGATAGCCTACAAAAAACAAATTCAACAGACAGTGTTGTTCTTTTTCAAATTTCAGTTTGATATCCTTTGCTGTAGGTCAGTTCTCAATCTTTGGTCTTCCAGAAGTTTGGCTCTTCAACTCCCAGAGCTCCAAGTGGCATGGGCAGTCTTGAAGCTGAAGTACAAGAAACAAACAAATAAACAAACAAACCCTGCAGGTCCAAAGGTTGAAAACCACTGGTCTAGATAAAAATTTGTGGAATATGGTCTAATTCTGTGTGTATACTGTTTGTAGTTTTTATAGTACTTGGTAATGCTGCCTGAACAATCACATCAACTTGGCAACACTGCAAAACTAGTTGACTTTGTAAGGATGTTTCTTGGCTAGGAACTATGCACTTAGGCCAGGCCTTGACCCTGAAGTATGTATGTTCTGTGATATAAACATCTGAGAGTAAATATATATTATGATGCTGCTGCTAAAGAGAAAACTAAGCTATAATTTGATATATACTGCTTACTTCCTATATTGGTTACTTCCAATGTGATCCTTATCAAACTTTTCCTCTTGTTTTAAAGGCAGAGTGCATATTAAGATGAGGCTTTTATTTTAATCTGCTGTAATTTCCACTCTGTGTTCCTTTTGTGCAGCATAATAGTGCAAGCTTGCACATTTGCCTGCTGAATATTCATGGAAGAAATGGGTGCCATGCAGCACATAAAACATGTTTAAAATGACTCTGAATAACCACATGTATTTGGACACAGAACACAATTAAATGTTCTGAAAGTGTTTGTATCAGGGCTGGGAGAATTTGTGGACTTCCAGATGTTGCTGGACCACAGTTCCCATCAGCTCAAGTCAATGCTGAGATATTATGGGAACTGCAGTCCATCAATGTCTAGAGACTCACAGATTCACTACTGAATCTGCATACAATAGCATTTTCCTTCACAATCATAGCTCTCAACTCATATTTGCTCTCAGGCCACACCCATTCTTGGAAAATCTTTGAGGACAGCATCCAATGGAATGAAAAAAACGATGGCTGGTAGAGTGGGGTGGGATTGGAGAGGGAGGGCATATATGAAAATAAAAATGCTCACATATGTGAGTGACCTTTGGATCTCAGATTCAATGTGTTTCCAATACATGAGAATCTGGGAAATATAGTACTAGCTGTAAATACTCTGTAAATAATCTGTATCAACACTGAATCCAACATGAGTTAAGAAAACTCATGCTTGCAGGCGTATGAAGAGAACAGCCAATATCACATCTGTATCTATATCTGTATCTATGGCCTGCATCATATTGGTCAGTCCCAGTTAGAGTACACCTATTAAATAATTTGATGAATGGGAAGTTCATATATGGTTAAATTCCATTGGTTCAATGGGCCTATTCCAGTAGGGAAGAAGAACAGAATTTCAGGAAGTTATTACTTTACTCTTCATTATATTACATGCAAGCCTTTATATGCTGAGTAATTCACTCATGTGCCATTCAATTTATCTTTGCTTAACCCAACCATCCTCCAAGGATTTATGACTATAAGGACTAAAAATGTGGCTTATGGCTGATTACTTAAATTATCAGAGGGACCTCTTCTTCTCATCATTTCTGCCTGAAAAAAGAAACCCTTTAATACTTAAAAAACCCACAAACTTCTACCAGCTCACATTGGTTTTCCTACAGTCCAGTCTTGTGGATTGCTCTAATTTAGTTCCAGATAATGAAACACAGGTATGGACAAGTGGTCTTGGTACTCAAGCATTGGTCTTAGCAAACAGAAAGTAGAGATGTTGCTCTATTTGACTTTTAAATCTGTTCAAACCCCAAGCCTTATCATGTTACACTGTTATGGTGCTATATTCCATTTTTAACTGTCATGGCAACATCCTATGGGATCTTGGAGTTGCAGTTTAATGAGGGGTATTTGGAATCCTCAGCAGAGAGCTCTGGGGCCTCACTAAACTACAAACCCCAGAATTCCACAGGACATTGCAATGGCAGTTAAAATGGAATATAGTGTTATAACAAAGTAGTGTGATAAGGCTTAAGTACTCACAGGTGTTAGACTTGCTATTTAAAGCCATCTGTCCATTGCCACTGGATGACCCTGGGCAAGTCACACTCTCTCAGTCTCAGAAGAAGGCAAATGCAAATCCCCTCTGAACAAATCTTGACAAGAAAACTGTGTGATAGGGTTGCCTTAGGGTTGCCAGAAGTGACTTGAAGCCACACAGCAGTGAACAATTCATCTCTTTATTGCACGGCAGGCCCCCTGGCACGCAATTGGCCCTTGACTTACTTCTATGCAGTCCTCAGGCAACCAGTTTAGATGTCTGGAAACAGACTGTTTGGGGAATTCATTGGCTGGAGAGGAAAAGCATGGCAGGAGTCAGAAAGAAAGGCTTTTCTAAAGAGATGGAAGAAAAGAGAAATAAGAGGTGGTCCCATCTAGCCCTGGCTTGAGCCCTGCCCAAATCGCTTTCAGGGAATACATCTATTATCAGGAACAAAGAAAGTTGCCAATACCTGTTGTGAGAGCCAGCATGGAGTACTGGACTATGGCCATTTCCGCACTAGCCTGTTATAGTCTGATGATTCCGGCTGGCCCCTCCCGAAACTGCAAACCCCAGGACTCCAGAGGATGTTGAAAGTGGAATCATTGTGCTATAACAGGTTAGTGTGGAAATGGCCTATGATACCAGAAACCAGGGTTCGATTTCTTGCTCAGCCGTATCACACACTCTTAGGCCTCAGAAAACCCCATGATAAGGTCATGCTAGGGTCACCAGAAGATGGAAACTACTTAAGGGCAAACAACAACAACCTATTGTAAAGGCGTGGGTGCAAATGCCCTCGATTACCTAATCAATGCAGATTACAATTACCATTGAGAAGGCCTATTCGCACTCAGTGGTGGGGTAGGTTAGAAGCAGGCTGTACATTTGGTTAGTCCAATCTGAGTGGGCAATGAAGAGTAAGGGACTTGGAACATGGTTAGTTATGAAACTGGCCAGGGAATAATGAAGCGTATTTGGAGAAGGCTTGAAAAGGGCTGCAAAGAGATTTCTGGTTAGCAGAACAAGTTTCAAGGCTTTTGGATTTCCTCCATGTTATGCCTACTTGCCTTCAACATGTTCAAAGTGTGAAGTTATGCTATTATCTCTAGGGGTGTGTGTGTGAAATTTAATTGGGGAATAAGTTAAGATACAAAGGATCTAAAACCCTCCTTTGTACCATGGGCTCAATCCAAAGGGTGCCACTACTACATCCATTTGCAGTGTAATCCATCATACATCCCTTGTACAAAAATATCACAATCAAGTGACTGAACATCATGAAATGGGTCATGAGCTGGCTTTTTAGTCTATCACAGAAAAAAACAAGCACAGACGATACCGTCATCCATAGCTGCTTGTAGAAAAAGCAACAAAAGATAGTGGGAGAGGCCTTGAGCACCTAGGATATCATGATGTCAAATGCCATAAGTCTTCTTTCCTGATTCTGCCATGTCCACGTCAGAATCACAGAAGCCCCAAACACACTGTTTGAGCCAAGACTGGACTTAAGTGCCGTATCCTCTGAGGACTTATTTTACCACTCTGCGTTTTCTGACACTCTTCAGATCCTGGAATTAGATGCTTATATGCAAAGTATTTTTATACAGTAGTGGCAAAACCAAATGGACAATGAGGAATACAGCGTAGGAAGGCTTTCCCCCGAAACCTTGGAAAATGGAGAGAACCTATCTATGCCCCATCATACATGCCCTGACCACAGAAGAGGCTAACAAGTTAGCATTGCAAAACTCATACTCTTTAACCTCTTTTTTTCATCATGGTAGCATACACAAAAATCATAGCTCTGGTAAAGCCCTCAGGATAAGAACAAGCTCAAGAGTACTTTTGCAGAGAGTACTTCACAGTGAATCCTCCAGCCTTTTGTTTTGCAGTCTCTAATCTATTGATCGTTTGATAAACTTGGATTGTTATGTTGAACTTGTTTTGCATTGGCTTGGTACTTTGAGTGCTATCTGGAAAGATTTATAGCTTTGACGGGGTGGGGGGAGATGGGGGAAGGTGTAGCATTTTACAGATTAGATTGTACATACGAGGAATTCCATTTTCCACTATTATTCCATTCTCCAACTCTGTGAAGTGATCATATGATATAACTTATTTTTAGGTGTCACAGACAAATTTCCTACTTTTAAATGACAACAAAAATGCCACTTGTTCAGAATAATGGTCTATGTGTAGAAATCCATCCAGTCTCTTCAGCATAAATGCTAAGAACCATTGTCCTGTGAACTTTAGACCTTTGTGGACAATCCATCACTCTCAAAAGATTGTTGTTGTGTCAGTAGCTAGGAACAGAGCACAGGGGACTGGAAGCTTCAGGGCTTGGAATAATTTCAACATTTGTATTTGTATTAACTGTGAGTTGATATTTCTGGCACTGAGTTCGTTCCTTTACTTAGCACATGCTGTGGTATGGAATCAAGAAAGATTCCAAGGATTGCTTTACCAAAAGAAGTGATGTTTTAATATTAATTTATGGGACTTTCTTTCTTTTAATAAACAAAGCATTTGGATATATCAAGTAACTCAGTTACTCATACTATAGTTATATAGCTGCTAGTGCACAACATGTGTGAAAAGACTGTAACATTTGTGAAATGTTACTACAGTATAGCAATAAAAATTAAATTGACTGTTTGCATTAAATATGATCCTGCCTAAATAAATAGTAATTAGTGGCTCTGCCTATACAGAGACAAGGACTCTGTACAGTGTTGGCTGCAAAGATTTATAGCTTTCAGGATATGGCGGGAATGTATAGAACAAGGATTAAGCTGTCTTCTGTTTAAATCAAAATTTTAAAAGTGAACTCAAAGGGATATGTTGTGCTCTAGTGTTACGGCCTCGCTCAATCCCAAGATTGATATGGTTTAGTTGGCAATCTTATTTGATTGGCGTTACATTAATTGGCATTCATATAAAATGGAACCTGAAGCGACTGGAAAAAGGAAAATTACTGACTGTAAACATGAGATGGCAAGGCAGGTCAGCAACACCCTCTCTTAAGGAAACCAAAGTCGTTGTCAGGCAGATTACAAGGAACTCTAGAAACAATTTCTCTGCTTTATTTTTCCAACCTATCCACAAACAAGAGCTATTTATAAATGACAGTAGTTACCCCTTTGTCACCTAGGCACAAAGACCTTTAACACTGTCTGGACCTTATTGTTTGTGCTGCAACTCCCATTGTCCACTTGGCTGGGAGACTGATTCACACCCATACCCGCAGGGTAGATTTTGCAGTCTTGCAGTCTCTCACTTTACTGAATGCCATGCTGTCCATTTGATTCCCGAGTGAGAACTGTCTTTAGGCGCCTCCCTAAGCCACATAGCTGCTTTCTTTGCTTCTGTCAGGGCTGGTAATTATCATCCGGACCCTAGGAGTCCTCTCTCCACAATTTTCCTCCCTTTATCTTTGGCTAGTCTTTATGTGAATGCATGAATGTTTGGATCTTTTGCGTGTGTGTGTGTGTGTGAATTTCTCAAAAAAACCCACATTTTTAGTTTACATTTTGAATTCTCTGGCTGGCTCTTTCCTATGTGACCCGTAAACATTGGTGGAAAGATCTCATTAAGTTACCACCCTTTCACAGGTCTCCTAATTTTGAATTAATTAATATCTCTCTGTGATGTGGAGATACTGGCATTGCGAGCGGATCCCTGAGTCACTCACATTTTGGGGTAACAGTAGAAAAATAACAAAGAGTCCTGTGGAAATTTAAAGACCAACACATACATACCTGCCTTCGATCTTATTTGTGAGAAAAGTAGAATATAAATTCAACAAACAAACAAACAAACAAACAGTGGAATACATTTTGATGGATTCAAATCTACATTATCATATGCCTCTGTGCATGGAAGTTTACACTATGACAAATCTGTTAATCCATAAGGTACTATATAATACTGTCCTAAGACATTTTGCTAACTGAAGTGCAGACCAAATTATAGTGCTCCTAGAATTTGGAGAAGTTACTTCTTTGGACCACATCTCCCAGCTTCCCCAAGCCAGCACAACCAGTGATTAATCAAACAGTTAAGCTTTATTATGGTCTTTATTTGTTATTAGATTTTTATCCCACCTCTCTAATAGAAAGACAGCATGTGAGATGGCTAAAAAATGACAGTGAAGTTAATTGAATGGTAAATCCATTAAATCCATCACAATAAACCAGTTTAAAATGCAAAATGATAAGTTTCACAACATTATTTAAATAAGCAAGATTGGGACCTGATTGCAGCTCTGAGATGAGTCCATTCTATGGTCCAAGAGCAATGGAAAAGACAATCTTCTCTCAAGTGGCATCTAGAGCTTGACAGGAAACTGTTATGAGTAATACTGTTACTCATAACACGTTTTTGTTTTGAGTACTGAGGGGGGCAATGCTATTACTTTTAATGTTCTAATGAGAGTAACATAAATTTACTGTATTTCCATAATAAGTAAATGTTATTTGTTATTGCAAAAGAATTATTGTGGGATTTGGGGTTGTTTTTGGTATTTCAGTTACTTTTTAATTATTATTTTTTTTAAAAAAGCTGGACATCAGTATTGCATGACAAGTAACAAGAACCTTTTAATAATAAAAGTTACTGGCAAATGAGCAACCCTGTTTTTCTGAGTAATATTTTAGAGTCCTGGGAATCTTGGTGTGGAGAAATAATAAAGCTATGTTCTACTTCCATGGAAAATTCACTGTGTCTAAAAGGCTCTGCTGGGATTGTGTAATCACTCTATTTAAGGGGTAAGAGAATGCTGTTCTTGAAGTAGTGGTCAATGTTGTGATGGTTAAACTGGGTGAAAGGTTACTGTATTTTGGCATGGTTAGCCTGTGAGTGGAGTAAAACCAAACACAGGAAGTCCTAGCCCCCTCCCATGTATTCTAGCCCCCTCCCATGTCTACCATGTCACATGACTACCTCACTATACTGTGGGTGGAAAAAAACCAGCCGCCATTACATATTAGCAGGAGGTCACATACCACAAGGGGTCCCAGCCCCTTCCTCAACTGTGGCACTTCCTCATTGGTGGAAAATGTTGAAGTGGGAGTGTATGTTGCTACCTGCATATAAAGGCTGGTCAGGCCTCCATGCTTTGTTGCGATCTGATCTCTTGATCGCCACCCAGCTGCAGCTGTTTGTATTTTTGTATTTTTGTATTTTTGTACTGAATAAACCTGGCCTACGGGCCCAGCCTTTTGGACCAAGAAACGTCTTGTTCATTTGCCTGTTTCTCAGAAAAAGCTGGCTCTCCCTAGGGTGCTGGAGGTGACAGTTTTTGGCGCCCAACGTGGGGCTCGTGAGAAGCGGGCAGGGGTGAGGAGCACCCAAATTAGTCCCTCTGCCCAGGGGAACAGACGGGGAGGCCCCCTCTGAAAACCGTCTGATTTTGGGGGCGGACATCGAATTTTTCATGTCAAGGCGCCAACGTCCCTTTGAGACGTGACGGGAATTTTCGCAGTACGCTCCCTGATCAGCGGCAACAGAGGTTCTACCTTCCTGATCCAAAAGGCTTTGGAATCTGAGTAGGGTGAGGTCTGGAACAATTGGACGCCTCTGGAACATGCCTCTGATTCACCTCACCCCCTGGTAAGCCTCCGAAATTGATTAGGGTGAGATCTGGAATTATCAGAAGCCTCTGATACATCTCACCCTCTGGAAAAGTCCCAAAAACTTTTTAAAGGGACCGCCCTAGATAGGTACCTTTGGGCTTGAAATTAGTTTTGAGAATTCTCTTGTTGCTCTGTGGCTGCGTGTGAATGGGGAGCTCCAACTGTCTGTTGATGAATTTGCGTTCTCTGTGTGTGTGTGTTGCGTTCATTTTGTGCCTGGAGTGAGAAATGTCTGTGCATTTGTGTTCCCTGTAGTTTTATTTTTTTAATTAGTGCCCTCAGTCCAAGGAATTCCCTGGGTGAGGGCAGGCATGGCTGCAACAGATTCTTGCAGCATGTCCCAGGGCTGCAGTCAGGCAGTTTGGCTGTTTGCCCTGAGATTCCTCGAGATTCCTCTGCCTGAGCTCCTGCCTTCATCTTCAAACTGATCCTTTTACATTTTGCGACTTTTATGGTTTTCCCCAGGGATAAAATCTGGTACTGGGATTGATTTACGAAATGTGTCTGTGCTGGGAGCGCCCAGCTTCTTGTAATCAATAGGAAAGGATATGGTATATTATGTTTATTGAACAGGGAATTTCTGCCTGCATCTAATGCCCAGAAATTTGAATCAGATTCAATGAAATGTTAAGAATATATCTGTTCCTGTGATGTTCTTTTAGCCTGTTTCTCTATTTGCTAAACATTAACAGGTTACATTACGTATTGGAATTGGGGTTTCTTTCTTTCTTTGCACTTTCCCAAAGGGAATGAGGGCGTTTTCCTTGCTCAGCACTTCTGCCAAGGGTTATCCAGCATGAAAAAAAACTCTTTTATATGGAAGAAAAGTGCTGGACTTGTGTTAAACATTCATCTGTGCAACATCTCTCGACTGCATCTCTCCTTTTCTTAAAAAAAGACATATTTTATTTCAACAATTAAGTGTGTACTGCCCTTATGTTCTGATTTGTTTCATTTTTTTTAAGGAACTCTTTCATTCCATTTCCTGCCACTGAATTACAGCAGGAAGAACATAAATCTGTTGTTAATCTCTGCATTGTTTACGAAACATGTTTTCTTTAACCAGAAATCCCAGGCCAGCAAGATAGCCTTTTCTCTCTGTTGTCTCCTCCAAGGAGAACAAAGAAGGCGTGAATTTGTTCAAGATCAGCAATTGTGTGACTGAGAATGAGCCAGTTTTCATTTCTCTGCAGGAACTTGGGGATTTTCTTTGGGAGTGGTTTTGGGGTGATTTTTGTGCAAGCATATAATTTTTCTTTTTTCCCCTCTTTATTTTCACAAATTGGCTCTTGCATTTGTAGCTCAGGAAGCCCAGAGTAGACTGGCCACTGAAGAAGAAGAACATGCCAATCCACCACATGTTAGCCAGCCAGAACAACATGTTAGCCATAAGGATTGCAATAGGGAAGTTGCAGAAAAGGAAACTGTTCTTTTTCAAAATCTGTTCTTTCCCAAGTTTCTAGTCCTCAAGGAAACATTCAATTGTTAAGCTGCAGATCTCTTTTGCCTCTTGAGCATTTGCATAACAATGGGGCCAGACCATGACTCTTCAACAGCTCACTTTTTTAAAAAAAAAATCTCTTGGTTTGAGAAGGTGGGGGTCTTGAGGCAAACCTCTTTTTAAACTTCATCCAAAATTTAGTAATTGCTTTTGACATAAAAATTGCCAGTGTGAGAAGTAAAATATATTTTAGTATTTGAGCTTTTGAAATACAATGGAGCCTTAAGCATAAATCTTAGAAACTGGCAGCTTGGAGCCGAGAAGACCTTGGAGCAAAGAGGA
This sequence comes from Ctenosaura bakeri, assembly GCA_948474755.1. Taxonomy (NCBI): domain Eukaryota; kingdom Metazoa; phylum Chordata; class Lepidosauria; order Squamata; family Iguanidae; genus Ctenosaura; species Ctenosaura bakeri. The sequence goes on along the minus strand of CAOLHI010000632.1, from coordinate 659,757 downwards.
ACCAGGCAGATAAAAAAAAAAAAAAAATTCAATAGTGAGACTGAATTACTTGCTCATGTGAACTTTACTAAGGCGAGGCTTGCTCCTTTTGTGACGGAAGGACTGTTTTCTCTAGAACCAGAGGAAAACTGCAATATCTTTATTGAGCCTCAGCAGATAGGAATTTTTGGAAAGACTAGTTCAAAATGTAGTTTCTTGCTTTTGATTCTAATTTGTGACCAGTTAATGTTTTCATACAGTGACATTTGTGGATGGATGCTATAGGTTGGATCAAGATCTTGACTATTTTAAGTCCTGTTAATTTCAGTGGTCTTCCTGTTAAATATGACAAAAGCTGGAATCTTTTTGATGTCTTATGCATTTATAAGTTCCCCTGTGGAAGTAATTAAACATTTTTGTCCTTAGAAACACATTATTTCAGTAAGCTAGAAACGTACATGGAAGAGATGACAGTACTCACATTGTGATTTCACTTTAGTGAATTGCTAAACACACCAGGAAATGGCTTTTGCTTCCAATTTTTCATCCCTTTGTAATAGCACCTTGCTTTACTACTCCTCTTTGCAGGAATTTTAACCAAGAATGGTTCTGCATAACTGTGAATACTCATGGCCCCTCTTTTTGTATCTTAAAGCATCTTGACTACACTTTGATACCAGAGGGGGGTGGAAACCCTCCTGGATAGGTTTCCTCCTGCTTTTATTACAGAAGATTTTTCCTTTTGGATACTTGAAGAGGGTTAAGCCCCAAACCTGAAAACAACAACAACATCTTAAATGTATTTTTACTTCAATGTTTTTAATGTTCCAGAAACTTTTGCCTATGGACTGTGTATTTGAATTTGTAATGCTATCATTCAATTGCCTTCATTCAAGTTTTTGATTGCTGATGTATTTCTTTGTAATTGTTGTTATATGAGGTATTCTTTTAGTAATTTCCGCTTCAGTTGTTATGAGTGTACTGGATGTGGGATGTTATGCTTTCTGCCTTTCCCCCCCCCTTCTCTCTCTTTCCTTTTTAGGTATTTTTAGTGTGATGTTACGAGATTTATAGAAATGTGGTAGAATTTGAACTCAGAACCCACAGGTTTGCCTACTTGTATTGATTTTCAACTGATCTTTGTTATTTTTCTGAATTGTTTGCATATTGCTAATGTAAACTTGAGCACAACCCCACTCTCTTTGTGTCTGGGGGATGATGTGCTTTGTTGTTTTTATCTGCCTACAGATATCATTATTAAAAAGACATCATATCATAGAATAGAAATTTCTGTTAGATAGACCAAAGAAGATCTTGTATGCCAGAGAATACTGTCAATTAATTGCTGATTTCTCTTACATGCTGTTGCATCTAAGAAGATCAATTGTTGATTTCATGTATCTACTGCTGTACCTATGTGAAGTGCATAACTAGTTTCATATATCCATTATGTGTACATTATAGTAATAATTCTCTTTCTAAAAGCCCTCTGTACTAGAAATATCCTTTTCTTGTTGGGATTATGCTACAGTCCTGATCTACTGCCCTCCCACATTTTTCATGGAACTGTTTCGCCTTTCTGATTGCTTTCATTCACAAAAGCCTGCTTTTGAATTACAGCATTTCAGGGTTCCTCTGTTTTGTAGTTGTTGCATTGCATTCACGTCAATGGGAATTCATCCAGTGAACATCGTCCATTGTGAGTGCATTTGTCCATTATTGATATGTTTGCCAATAAGTTGTTACTGTGGTTCAGACCTGAGCACTAGATATCTCTTTTGATATCAAATAATTTGACCTTTTGCTGGCACACCTGGCTTATGCATTTGCAGGGGGTCCCCAAAATGCAAGTTCCCAAGGAAGCAGCCGATAAAGACAAGGATTTCTTCCCTTAGGCGGGCATTCCAAAAAGCCTTGGTCAATTGCTCTGGGACCTGGCTTGCAGATGCATCAGATGCATTTTATTTTACAATGATGCTGGATTTGCGCCAATAAACAGCAAGGCCATGATAAGTGCTGCACATGGATAGCAGCAGTTCAGATCCGCCTTTGTCCAGCCTGAAATTTGCTCTGTTCTTAATGTCTCCTGGTCTGGCCCTCAGGCACAATGTTTGCTACAAAACAAACAAAAACACCCTGATTTTGAGAGTTCACTGGCTGAATTTCAAATTTTATCCCGCCTTGCTGGAATTTGCTTTGTTCTCACCGGACCAAAATTTCCCTAGCCAACTCTGTCTGGGAAGCCTGAGGGGGGAGGTTGAAATGGAAGATGCATTGTTATAAAAATCTATTTGTTCTGTGGCCCCTGCTCGCTCTTTATCCTTACAGGAAGGACCCCAGCGGCAGACTCAAGCTGCTATTTAGAAGGAATGCGCCAGATATCTGATCTTTTAGGGACATTGGTTCTCATTGGTCACTCCGGAGGCTGACCTGAGACTTCAGTATTGGATTTTGAACTGTGCCTGTTAACCACTGGAAGTAATTTCAGCACTGGCTACATCGACAGTAGATTAGGATTGATTGCACTGAAACTAAGCAGGGTTGGGCCTGGTCAGCTCTTGGATGAGTGAAAAGTATTTTTGTCTTGTTTAACTCTGAGTTTCTGTTGTCTATCGCAATGTATGCCAATCATTCGTAATATACTACCCAATGATAAGCCTGTTGATCTACCTCGAAGGGTCAATGTTACTAGAGAGTCTCAAATTCTACTCCAGGGATATGGGATGGGGCTGGTACTTCCTGTGTGAGGGGGGAAACTGTGAGTGGAGTAAAACCAAACACAGGAAGTCCTAGCCCCCTCCCATGTATTCTAGCCCCCTCCCATGTCTGCCATGTCACATGACTACCTCACTATACTGTGGGTGGAAAAAAACCAGCCGCCATTACATATTAGCAGGAGGTCACATACCACAAGGGGTCCCAGCCCCTTCCTCAACTGTGGCACTTCCTCATTGGTGGAAAATGTTGAAGTGGGAGTGTATGTTGCTACCTGCATATAAAGCCTGGTCAGGCCTCCATGCTTTGTTGCGATCTGATCTCTTGATCGCCACCCAGCTGCAGCTGTTTGTATTTTTGTATTTTTGTACTGAATAAACCTGGCCTACGGGCCCAGCCTTTTGGACCAAGAAACGTCTTGTTCATTTGCCTGTTTCTCAGAAAAAGCTGGCTCTCCCTAGGGTGCTGGAGGTGACAAGCCTGTTGACTCAAGTTGCAGTTATCTGACTCTTCCACACACTGGCCATTTCCACACTAGACTGTTCTAGTGCTATGATTCCACTTTCAACATCCTATGGAATCCTGGAGCTTGCAGTTTTGGGAGGGGCCAGCCAGCCCCTCCCGAAACTGCAAACCCCAGGATTCCATAGGATGTTGAAAGTGGAATCATAGCGCTAGAACAGTCTAATGCAGAAATGGTTACTATCTACTTAAAGGGAGCAGGAACTTATGACATGGTTGTTCTGTGGTCACTGTCCAATGGCAATGCTGGCTGGTGCTGATGGGAGTTAGAGTCCACAACATATGGAGAGCCCAGGAACACCTGCCTTCTCTCAGGCCTTCATCCAGGTTCTAGCTTAGTTTACTTATTCATTTCATTAAGATATTCGTATATTTCATCCCAGACCACAAGGGCTCCCAAGACCATGGGCAAACACGAGCAATTAAAACAGAACAAAGATAAAAACATTTAAAAAACATATGAAAATGTTCTCTAAAAATTTTCAAAAGCAATCTAAAAACAGTTGTAAAATCCAGTTTTAAAACAGTTAAAGCATTTTCAAGTATTGAAGGCCGTGAGGAACAGTATTGTTTTGGCTGCCCACTTGGAGGCTCAGATGAGATTGATCCAACCTAACTTCCTGGGGGAGGGAATTCCATAGTCAGGGTGCTACCATGGAGAAAACCCTGTTACATGTGTGTACCAACCTAACTTTAAAAGGTGTTGGGATATCCACAGGACCTTCCGTGAGGAGCTCAGATTTTGGGCAGGCTTACATTTCAGCCACAATCCAGCACAGTGTAAAGGATATCAGATTGTGTGTTTAAGATGAGATTGTATATTGAGTACCCTTTCACTTCACACTCTCCCATCCCTCATTATGACATGGATTTCTAGTCTTCCTTTCCTTCTTTCTGTGAGGATTTAATGGCAGCCCTCACATTGCAGTTGCTGCTGCAGGTGACCTGAAGGCAAAGGAATACTTCCTAGCTGAGAAAATGCTGCTACACATTTTGCCACCCTTATTACTATGAATGGTTCCTTTGTTGTGGTTTGCCAAACTAGGGTTGTTAAGACACTGGACTTCTTTTTTCTTCACTGGATGGATCTTACAACTGCAGTTATGTGACAGTCAAGATGTTTGGAAATTTGTGCTGATGATATGTACTGTAAACCCCCAGTGTCCTTTAACTCAAAGGAACCCAAATGCTGTCCCTGAAATTTCATCACAGACATCGTCAGCAAACAGGTCAGTCCACTGACAGGAGTGTGTTGAGGTTCAGTGTCTTCTCTCCCAATGCAACCAAATTTAATGGTACATGGAGGCAGTCCTTGGCTCATCTCCAATTAAGAATTTTTCAAGACAACACAGAGAAAGATTCTGAAACCATTGAAACTACTGCAGTTTGGAAGCTAGCCATTAAATCGCTCTTATAAGGAAGCAGCAGTAGAAGCAAGTAAGCATGCTGGTTGAGTATATGTAGGAGTTGTAGTCCAAACAGTAACTTTTTAAAACTCTCTTGAATATTTTTTTGGAACGTCTTCCCTCCCTCATTATATTTTTTTGTATGTTTTCAGGCCTTTCACTGCATATTGCTGCATACATATGTACACCCTAAGCTTTCATTTGGGTTTTTCAGAATTTCAGTACCTTTGACCTTTTTCTCACTCACCACTATGAATTCTTCTGTTTGCATCTCACCTCCAAGCCCTGCAGTTTCTAAAGGGTGGAACAATTTGGATGTAAAGGCTTTATGTAATCCCACAATAAAAACTGAAATAAACTGACTTGTGTAAGCAGAATAAATTGTTTTTGTATTGCTGGAATTCAAGAATCTGGAAAACGTGTGGGCAGCAGGAACACAGAGGAGAAGATGCATACATTTTTCTCTGGAAGATCACCTCTCAGTCTTTGTAGACTTGCAGATACTGCCATGTAGGTTGGTTCTAAACACTGGCAAGTCCTTCCCCCTCCCCATGAATTCCTTTTGCTTCCTACTTAACAAAGGACATACAGAAAGCTATGTTCAATTTGGGTAAATATTGGTCTGTTCAAATATATGGAGGTGGGGGATAGACAATCTAAAGTGGTCTAAGAAAAATGTTTTCTTTGAGTATTTGTTATAAGAATGGCCCATGTTTGAGCAAAAATACAACTAATTCACTCTCGCTCTCATTGAAATAAGTGGGACTTAAGAACTTTGTTTTTTGGGGTTTTTTTGCTGCTTGTACTCTGATATTAGGGGAAAGCCCTGTGTATTTGGAAATGCATCTTTAAAACTAGAAGTACATGCTATCTGCATACGATAAAAAGTAGAAGAGAAAACCCTTTTGAAATCATCCCTTTGAAGCAGAAATCAAAACAAGGATACTTCCAGAGATTAATTATGAATAATTGGATACTAATACAGTGACAGTATGCATGCAGAAGTTAATCCATTCACATGAAGAAGAAGGGCGTAGAGAGTAAGGGTGGGAAAAATCACCCTTTCCCATTTTACAATGATCAAAGCCTTTCTGTAAATTTGCAAGAATCAGTCGAGGCAGATGACAGTCAGTAAGGGAATGAGGATGACATTTTTAAATATAGTGGGTGCAGATGAAAAGTGCAGTGAACACTCCAAAATGATAGGAATTTATGCCAAATGAGCAATAAAATTTTGATGCAGCCCTGTGGAAAACAAAACCAGTGGATCATTCTGAATGATTTTAGTGGATTTCTAAAAAATGCATCTGGTTAAAACCACTTATATGAAGATTGGTATACATTTATTTATACATTTGTGCAGTTGCTGGCTCCAGGTTTTTGTAAGGACCTAACTCAAGACACTGCCTTAAAAAGTGAGAATGGGATAGTGTTAAAGCAACACTGAGGCTATTTTGTGGCTCTGATCCCAGACTGTCCCTTTTTTTAACAAAACATTGTCTCTCTAGTAATAGCAATTTACTTTTTAAATAAGCTACTATCTCCCTCCTCCACTCTACTTATGAAAATGAGATCTTTTGAAATGAGATGCTTTGAAAACTAACTGTTTCCAGTTTTATTTTTTGGCTGGCCATTTGGCTCCTAACGGGTTAGAAAGGGGATAAAATTGACCTTCAGACCCACAACAACTGTCATACCTGAGTGCTATAACTGTGTCCTGCAAAAGAGGCCTGGACATTTATCATCTCTTTTTAACATACTTCTCCTTTATCACCAGGAAGTAGAACAATTGAAAAGACTGGTTGTGATAAACCTGATGGGAGGGGGTCTTGACAACAGAGCCACTTTGGCAACTGAGAGTGTTTAAGCTGATTGGCTGGTGAAATGGAACCTTAGATAGCCCAGGGGAGGGGCTGGTGGAAAGAGGAAAATAACGGATTTTAACTGTCTGGAGAGTGATTGAAGGAGAGTGTGATTTGTGGTGTGTTTGGGAGAGATTGGAGATTTGAAGAGCTCTGTGAGAGAGAGAACTGAGAAATTGGGTGTATGAAAGATAGTGAATGAATTGAGAGAGAGAAAAAGAATGGTGTGCTGTTTATAAACATTTAGATACAAAACACATTTAAAGCAACAGTGTTACAATAAATGTTTGAAGTTCTGTGTTCCTTAAAACAGTGTCACAGAGTCTTATTTTGAATCCTGGAATATACACGCTACCGATAATATCATCTTGACCTTAGTGCCAATGGTACCACAGTCTTGGAAAATATAAATCACTGCAGATCCTTATATCTGGGATAAGGGCAGATTTAGGGAAGGTAATAAAGGGGGAGAGTTCTGAAAGGAAGAAGCCAAGGGGGGACAAGAGTGGAGGAAGGGACTGTGTTCTCAGAGAGGGAGAACTGAGGCAGACTCGTTTGTCCTTGCCCTGGCTTGATTCACAAATACAAAGAGGTGTCAGGCTGGGCAGGCCTTGAGTGCAAGGCTTGGGTGCGCCTTTCCCACTCAGTACTGACGGGCAGTGTTTTTTTCACGCGTGTTACACTGGTCGCTTTGAGAAAAACATAATCTCTAACATTTCATAGATGAAAGCAGGACATGTGGCAAAACAGTATCAAAGTGTGGTTTAGAAGGCAAAACTTATTAATGAGGAAGAAGTCACAAGCTAGGAGGGGCTGCAGCAGTTTATTTTTGTCTGAGCCTACAGGGAAATACAAGATTCCGCCCCTCCTCTCCTCTTCCCTGTATTGTGTTGAGTGCAAACTACTTTGGCCCTTTGAGCTCAGCTTGCAGCAAGTGAAATAAGATAAGGACAAATGGGTAAAGTGGGAGGAGGAGAGAGAAACCAGGACATTTTAAAAGCAGCTGAAAAAGTGGGATGGCAGAGAATTAATCAGGAATATCTCTGCTAAACTGAGACAGTTGGAGTGTATGGGAACAATATAACTAGTCCTTTCTTAGAATCTTTTCTCTCTGTTTCCTCTTCTGTGATAGTTGTGGGCAGTCTGTTATCTCATCAGATTTTTATCACACTGAAGTACCAAGAATTAAGATGGACACAGAAGAAAATGGATCCTGCTCAGAGCTCAGAGCTAAGAATAGCAGCTTTTCCTCACTACCTTGCTTCCTTGTTATCACAGTCCTGTTTTTGTGATGCTCTGAACAATACATTTCCAGAGCAAGCAGTGTGAAAAGGGCACTTGAGGGACAGGGTTTACTTGCATGGAAACTGTATTTGTTCCGGTGTATACAATGGAAACATAAGATCAGTGATGGAGGAGAGGAAAAAAGTCTCTATTAATTGAAAAGGACACTTTACTAGTGGAGAAATTGGTGGGGAATTCGTGAGAGTGAGGAAAGGACTCAGAAAAGTCACTGTTTTGGTCTATAATCCTCAGAATCCCCAACCAGCACTGTGAGAGTTGTAATCGAAAAAGTAATTTTCCCAACTCAAGGATGAGATTTGTGTGTGTGTGTGTGTGTGTGTGAGAGAGAGAGAGAGGGAGGGAGGGAGGGAGGGAGGGGGAGGGAGAGGGAGATGGGATTTCCAAACTATTTTATGTGTTTAAAAAAAAGTTTTATCATCTAATGAGGCTACTGCATTTGTTGCTGTGTCTAATATGGAGGCTGCAAGGCTGGAATAAAATGAAGAAAAGCCACACAAATCTTTCAACTACCTCTTGCAGGGCTGGGTAGTCAGAGGGCTCCCCCTTTGTAGTCTTGTCCAAATGAGTCCTAACTCTGATTGACAGCATTCTGACTGGTCATGATAAGAGTCCTTTTGTCCTGACACAGTTGGAAGGGCAGTTTTGGGTAAAAGTGGTTATTGTTTCAATCGCTTCTCTCTACCTCTCCCCTGCTATTCCGCTTCTTCTGTCTTTTACTGGAATGCTTGTATTCCTTAATCCTTGCTTCCAGGTTTGGAAGAGGGATTGGACAGACAGGAAGAGAGGGGCAGAAGTGTTTGGCTTTTAATATTTAAACCTCAAGCTGAATCTAGGGACTGCTGGGTTTATCATTCGTTCTAATCAAGGCTGTCCCGAGACATTTTGCTTCCTAAGAAAAAGCAGCAAATGGTGTCTTTCCTCCTCAACTCATCCAACTCAAGATGCATATACTAAAACCCACATTACTTTCACTCATTAGGTAAAAAAATCTCACAAGCACATTTCCCTTTCTTTTTGATGGTTATCTAAATAAATAAACAGCTAACAAATTACTGTCCCTTTTGGACACTCAAAATCTGCTGTGCAAAGCTGCTGACCCATTCCACCTCAGGATAGGATTGGTCCTGTTTCAGTGTTACAAAACAGGTCACAGAAGAATATACACTGAGTCTTCAACTTTTGTCAGGGTTAAGGTACAGGATCCCTGCAAAAGTGGAAAGACTGCAGATATCTCTAGGCCTTCTAAACAAGTATGTTGCCGATTGCTGTTGCAAAAATCTCTTCCAATGTCTTCATCCTTCTCAAGGAGAAAGAAAGAAAGGATGATGACACTGAAGGAGAGACTGGTCTCCAAGCCTTCCCGTAGAAAAGGCCCTAGATCCTTGCAGGGATAAGCCAGCAGAGGTAACTCTTCCTCCTCCTTCTCCTCCTCCTCTCTCCTTTCCCACCAACAAAACACATGAATGAGGCTTGCAAATAAGGACCTCAGTCACCTGTTTTATCTCCAGTATGCTGTGTATCTCATATTTCTCACAGCCAAAGACATCTTTTCTGAGGAGCAATTGTTGACCTCCATGTGTGCATGTCTCTTTTTGGGACAGTGCTTCCTGATCTTCTCTTCTGTGGAGCAGATTTATTGACTGTCATGCACACAAATCTCTCTTGGACAGTGCACAGTGTTTCATGATCCCCACTTCTGGGGATCAGAATTATTGACTTCCATATGAATAAATCCCTTTTTCACAGTGGTTTGTGATCCCCATTTTTGGGGAGCAGACTTATTGACCTCTAAGTGCTCAAGTTCCATTTTGGACAGTGCTTCCTGATCCCCACTGTTCTGGGGAGTAGGGTTATTGACTTCCATATGAACAAGTCCCTTTCTGGACAGTGGCCATTTCTGCCCTACACTGCTATAGTGCTATTATTCTGCTTTTAACATCCTTTGGAATCCTGGGGTTTGCAGTTTAGGGAGGGGCATTTAGAATTCTCAGCCAGAGAGCTCTTTGGTCTCAGTAAATGACAATCCCCAGAATCCTACATGGTGTTGAAAGTGGAATAATAGCATTATAATGGTGTAGGACAGAAATGGCCAGTGTTTCCTGCTCTCTACTTCTGGGGAGCACAGGGCAGAGAGCCAGGCATGGGAGTGCAGTGAGAAGGACCACCACCTCAGGGGGAAGGCTAGGAGTGGGGGAACAGCAGAAGCCATAGTAGTAGTAGTAGTAGTAGTGAGGAAAGCCGAGTCAGCACCCCAGGAACTGCTCATTACAGTACAGTACTGTCACCACCTACACTTATAGCTTGCTACTTAAGTAGCAGCTACAAGCTTGCAAATAATCAAATTTGTGGAAGTTAAATGCACAAAAATGGTAGCCAGACTGTATCTCCTTCTTCCCTGTTTGAGAAAACACCTAACACGTCCTTTGGTTTTTATGTTTTACAAATGCATTTTCGGGGGTTATTTCACATGCTATGGCATTCTTAGCTTTTAGGAATGTGGTGATGTTATGCCGGCTATGTTACCCCAGATGGGGGCCCCTAGATATCGTTTTGATATAATTTAATTCGGCCTTTGCTAGACCCCTTTCCGTACAGGCACGTACTGGCTGCAACTGATTAATAGCTCAACATTCCATTATCCATTCAAGCCAGCAATTCCCAAGCCTCATGTAGCTTTAGGGGACTCCCATACCCACACTCCACAATAGCGGTGTGGTTTCCCACCAAATCATACCTTTTAGAGGGCCATCAACCTACTGGCCACTCCATTGTCTTGCAATGCAAATCCTATCATGTTAACGATGACCTCACCAAATCCTTTGTCTAGCGCCAAAAACTCTTTTGTTCCCATCTGGTTTGCCATAGCTGACAGGCAGGTTCCTCTCTATATAAGGTCCCCATTTTGAGACCTTGTTGGTTCCCCTTGAACATCCATCCCGTCCTGCTGCCGGTTTGTTCAGAAGTTCCCTTCAGCAACCACGCTGAGCCCCTCTTCTTCCTCTCCAGTTTCTTCAGGACAATGCTACCAGCTGTCGTATCACCCGTTATCCCTCTGTGTCTATTTCCTCACTCTTTAAGTTAGTCAGCGTGCATGTTGTTTGTTTTACTGTTTATGTTTAATAAAGCTTCTGTTTGTTTATTTAAACCCTGTTGGCTTGCTCTCTGACCTGAAGCTGTAGACATAGGGTAAAAGATCTCGCTACGTTACCCTGCCTCTCACTAGCTAAAACAGTGCTCTGAGTTCTAATTTCCCCCCATTTGGTATTTTCAATTGGCAAGGCTGGGCACCCCTCACGGGACCCCCAAATTCTCAGGGTAACAGTGATATTACTACACGTGTACGTTTTCTTGCAAGATGTTCAAGATAAGGCACCCCTCCATCCTTGCTCAGCCCACAGTCCGTCATTGGCTATTTGCCCATTTATGAAAACAGTGGCCAGTCACAGCACGTGATGGTGGCAGTAAAAACAGTCACAGCATTTCAGTTGGTTAACATAGAATTGACTGGTACCTAGCTATTTTTCAGTAGACATAAACTTGTAGCATCTTAAAGATCAACACACAAGAAGGATTACATGCATGTCTGTTTCATAATGAAGTTACTTGTGAGTGAGACCAGATGATGGAAAGGTTATTTTCCACCAGAAATTTCCCAACAGTGTAAATTAAACCAGAGGCTGGTCATCCTGTTAGGAAATTCATCTGTCAAAAAAATAAAAAATAAAAAATAACCTTTTCAAACTCTGATTTAAGCATACTTGTAATCCTTGGCATAGATTGCTTCTGTTTGCCTCTAAAGATGCAATTTTTAGGAAAGACGCATGCCATGAAGAAGGGTTGGTTGGTTATTAATGTATTTATTTCCTGCTTTTCTCTTGGTTCAAAACCCAAAGTGATTTACCGTATCTAGTCTAACTTTGGGCCAAATCACACAAGTGAGTAATTACTGACCATTTTGAATAACAAAGATGAAGAAGATGTGGGAGCTCATAGGTATAATTGTCTAGATCAGACTTAGAAGGAACAACAGAAGTCTTTCTACATTATTAAAGGTGAGAGCTCCTGGATATCCAGCACATTAGCTGGATAAAATTTTGTGCTGAATTTATCATGTGGAATCCTACAGAAATCAATTGACCAGCAAAAGAGCTTTCTAAACTCAGTATCCAGAGACCATTGGGTCAAAAATATCAAAACACTTCTAATAACCTTTGTCCATGTGTGGGTATTGTGACTGGGAGAAGTATGTTCCCTTGGACTTCCCATAGCTATAATTAAACTGATGGAGAAGTGATGGTGGGGTGACATTCTTTCAAGTGGGAACAGCAATTCAGCTCTTAGGGCAGAAAGTCAGCTAATTCGCTGACCTTGATCTCATATCCATGCGCATCCATGTGTGTGTATTTTTCTAATGTAGATGTAGCAATCCTTTGACTAGTTCAGGGGATTGAGAGTCTATTGTAGAGCTGCTGCTGCTGAGCTCATGTTGTTGATCTTGTTTTACAGCCGCCCTGCCTGTTGTGCAGAGAACAGAATGTTCTCTTCAGTGAACTGAGGTTGAACTTCTCCAGCCCACTTTGTCTCAGGAACCACACAGTTGCAGGGGAAAGGGAGAGAGAGAGAGATTGATTATTTGGGGTTCTTTTTTTTTAAAAAAAGACATCATGTAGGATTTGATTTTATTTCAGCCACTTACAATAATCTCTGCCTCCTTTGCAAGGAAACACAAATACCCATTTACAATATAAGCAAATGTAATGCTTCAGAGCCACACAAGCTGCTAATGTAACCTAGTTGCTGCAGTGAAAGGGAATCAGGCATTTGCTTTGTTTCTTTCCCAGTATCAGACAGAGCTGAGCACTGCACATTTCTTTTATTTTCTCACATTCTCCCAGTAGATCATCTGTTTCCTATCCAAAGTTAGGCTTTCAAAGGAAACTCAAAGTCATAAGTAAAGGGGAAGAAGAAGGGAAGGTTAACCTCTCTTTTTCTGAGCCATATCTGAGTGCAAAGACAGCAAACAGCAGGATAAAGGGATTCAAATGGCTGTAGGTCTATTTTGGGTTCATCCAAATAAACTTATAGAAGTAGTTTGCAGCATAGGCGTTTCCTTTTGCTGGCTTATCCATATTGTGCCAAAACAATGAATGGCGCACAGTTGCTGTTTTCACCAGTTTGCCTCTGAAGCATGTTGCTAGGGAAGCATGAGAGTTTTGGGGTTAGTCCTAAAATTAGAAAGATGTAGTTCTATGGGCCAGCTTATTTTTTCATTTTATTGGAAGCAAAGAGGATATAGTAGCATTTTATGACTATTATAAAAATAACTTGAGAAGTCAAAGAGGCAAGCTATAGAAATACAAGATGTAATAATAAGGGACATTGTTCATGTTTCCTTGAACTGACCAGATAAATATTGGTGCAGATTATGACAACGAAATCAATATGGGTTTCTCAAGAAGGAGAGCAGTTAACAATAGAATCCACAAGAAGGAAGCAATCCGTTTAAGCTAAAGAGATCCACGCAGAGTGCTAGGTTTGTTACAGGACTTGGTGATATGTGGTTGGTAATTTAGGCAAGTGCTTAACACCACCTTCGTGGTTCCCATCATTATGATACAGAAAACAGAAAAAGTCACCACAGAATGACTGAGTTAGGTGCAACTTGAGCTCCAATGGCCAACAATCTCATACAGAAATATATATAGCTCACCGCTACACAGATTGGAAGAAATATTTTTCTAGACTACAATTCCCAGAATCCCCCAGCCAGCATGTAATCTTTTCCATACATCATATAGCCCTTCTTCCTTAAAAAAGCAATTTTGGCAGGCATTGATGTGATATATGTAAACACTGTGTGTATCCAGTTGAACCCTTTCTCCACTTTCCATTTGTTTGCTCCAAATTACCAATCTCTCCAACCAATTCTCGGCATACCTGCTGAAGTTTTAAATGAATACTTGCAAGGGGCTGAGATCTTCCTTCTCTCTCTTGTATCCTAGTTCTTTCGGGCTGAAAAATGTTTCTTATTCACCTGGGATTAAACTTCATTGAGATGTACAGGTTTCCTGAATTGACAGGTACAGGATTGCATTGTCAAAGTATATTTATATCTCATTCAGTTATTCCATTATTCTTGGACTTTAGGACCAATTAACATTTTACAACTGGGTTTCCCACTTAAAAGGAAAGAAAAGTGAAATAGGACCTGCAGTGGGGACGGGGGATCCAACAATTAAGTGCAGACTATTGAGAAAGGATCTTTCTTCTTCTTGTCCCATGCCGTTTTCCTATGCTTGGAATTATTTTTTTCTCCATGGAGAAAATGGCAGGTTTCATTCCCCCCCCCCTTATGGCACAAATAACTGGTTCTGGTGATTTTTAACTGGGAAACTTAATACAAGGTGAGATCCTACATTGTACTGAAAGAGTATAAAGTTCAGCCAGGACAGTTCTGCTGGGCTTCCCCTGTGCTCCTTTGCACAAGGCAGCTTCTCAGCACTGGGCTGAGGCCCCCACAATCATTGAGCGATTATGGAATGATGTGAGGAGTGCAGTTCTGCCACTGAGGAGGGGGGAGTGATAAAAGGTCTGCAAACCAAGCCTCATGAGGAATGACTGAGGGGGCTGAGTACATTTAGCTTGGAGAAAGAGAAGACTGAGGACAGACATGATAGCTATCTTTAAACAGCTGAAGGGATGTCTTGTAGAAAATGGAGCAAGCTTGTGTTTTGCTGCTCCGGAGACGACAACACAAACTAAACCAAATGGTTCAAATTACAAGAAAAGATATTCTGCATTAATATTAGGAAGAACCACTTTACTGTAAGAAATGTTTGACAGTGGAATAGTTCGTTTGTTTATTGTATTTATATGCTGCTTTTTTCTCCCAAAGTGGGACCCAAGGCAGCTTCCAAAAAAGTTAAAAAACATTTAAAACAATTAAAGATATTAAAAACATAAAATTATAAAATTTAGTAGTGCATTTGATAAAAAACAGCTTAGCAAATAAATAAAAGCTCCCCAGTTCACCCATTAAAAGCCTGCTTGAAAAGAAATGTCTTTGCCTACAAAAGGAAAGCAGGGAGGGGGGCAGCCTAGCCTCCCATGGAAGTGAGTCCCATATGGTGGGAGCAGCCACTGAGAAGGCTCTGTCCAATGTTCTCACCAGGTGAGTCTGGAATGATAATGGGACCCAGAGAGAGCCTTCCCCAGTGAATCTTAGGGCCCTAGCAGGTTTATATAGGTTACATTGGAAGGTTTTGGACTCTCCATGTTTGAAAGTCTTTAAACATAGGTTGGATAGGTATTTTTAAAGTGCTCTAGTTGTGTATTCCTGCACAGCAAGGGGTTGGATTAGATCACTCTTGTAGTCCTTTCCAACTCTATGATTCTCTTCTTCTATAACAAACATCTTTCTCCTAAATCTCCTGTAAGTATCCTAGGAGACTCTGGCCATGATCTGCCAACCACCACCCCTCTAATTTTTGGGAAAGTCCCTGGCCCTCATCATTGTATTATTGATTTGAATCACTCCTCCTCATGGGTACTATTAACATTTTAAAAAAGAGAGATCCTTTTCATGGATTTGCCATGTCACATCTACCCCGGTCCTTCACATTTCTGGGCATGTACAAGCATAATTCTAAGCTTTCACTGATTCATTTTAACAGCCATTTTAATTTAAATGCACAGGTTATGGTTATAATGTGCTGAACTCAACTATGCACCTGGATATTAGCTTTTCAGCCATTTATTTCCATGGTTACAAACTCTGTATGGTAGAATTAGAATGTGTATGAAGAGGTAAATACTATTTAACTGGATCAGCAATGTACGGAATTTTGCCTTCCAGCTGTATGTCTCTAATACTGCTTTGGTTTTGTATTTCTTTATGGCTTTTTGGCTTGACTATATGCTAATATTATTTTCATAATGGTCTTTTTTTCTTTTACTTCTATAGAAAGATCGTGGTCTCCACAAAAACACAGTGAAGCATTTCTTTTTACTGATGAGTGTGGTCCAAATGGTTGATAGTTAAGTCCTGCTAGAAGTCTGATGATCTGGAGAGTGGTTACTTTCATGCAACACCCACATTTTGTGTCATAACCACCTTTTTGCCATATGACTCTTCTTGTTTATGCCATTTATTGGCCTTTGAATTCTCTCATCTTTTGGCATCTGCAGACACATATACTCACTCAGTGAGGGTGTGCTTGCACGGGCAATTTATCAGGGCTCTAGCACACAATTTATCTAGAGGATGCTTCTGCTGTCTAACTGTTGTTTTCCATAAGATCATAAGAACATGATGGATCAACTCAAAGCGCAGTCTAGCCAGCATTCTGCTTTCACAGAAATAGATTGACCAGATGCCTATGCGTTGTCCACAAGCAGGATGCAAATTCAGTAGCACCCTTTTGCACATGTCCCCTATAAGTGGTATAGAGAGACATTCTGTCTCCAATATGGGGACAATATATAGCCATTATTAACTAGTCTTCCTTCCATTAATTTGTCAAATTCTCTTTTAAAGTCATCCAAGTTGGTGACCCCCATGAAATCTTGAGGGAGCAGATTTCAGAGCTTATCTGTGTATTGAATGAACAAATTTCTCTTTCATCAGTGGAGAATCTCCCACCATTTGGTCACCATTAATATGATGTTTGAACACAGTTCTAGTATTATCCATTTATACATGTTGCATAATTTAATATACCTTTATATATGTTGCTTCCTCCTCATAAGCTAAATAACCTCAAATATTATACTTTTCCTCCTTACTCCAGTCTCTAATAATAATAATAATAATAATAATAATAATAATAATAATAATAATAATAATAATAATATTATTTTCTGCTCCTTTTCAAGCTCTTCAGTATCCCTTTTTGAGGTGTGACAACCAGAACTGTATACAGTGTTCCAACTGTGGTCACACCACAGATTTGGATAAGGATAAGGGTTTGGATAAATGTCCTTTCGTTGTTTTCTTGCACAGCTTCCATCAATCCTTCCAGCATGGTTCATGCAAAGGGATAGTGGAAATTGTAGGCCAAACCCCTTGAGGGCTAAACGTTTCCTAGTGCACTATAAAGTCAGTATGATATTGGCAATTTTATTTTTTTTAAATTATTTTTCCAATTACGGTCAATATGGAGTTTGTCTTTTGTACAACAGTCACACACTGCTTTGAGATTGTCCATCACAACCCCAAGATCTCTTTCCTGGTCAGTCATCCCCAGATCGCATCAACACACATGCAAAATCGAGATTTGCTTGTCCCAACACACATTTCTTTCCACTTGTTTATGTTCGTTAGCATTTTCCATTTTCATGTCCATAACCCCAGCACGAACCTTTATGGAACTCTTCACTGTCCATGTTTGTCTCAACTGACCTAAATAATTAGGTGTTACTGGTAAACAAAGCCTTATGCAATTTGATAGGAAACTAATTAGCTCACAAGCCACAGAGAGTGCCATTAATAACAGATGTTAAAAGACACAGAATCAAAGGAATGTAATAATAATCTTCAAATCAGACTTCAGGCAGTGGAGATCAACTTTGACAGCATGATAATTGGTGGGAAAACAGACTGGAGATGGCTGGGCTTCAGTTCCTGGGAAGGACTGCTAGGTCAGGACTAAGCAAATCAAGGTTCTAAGGCTCCTGGAAGAAGTAAGGAAGAGAAAGAGGAGAAGTTTTAAAAAAAGAAGAAGACAGAGGAGTGTGGATAAAAGGATTTCATAGTGCCTTGTCTGTTTCCTGAGTGAAGTCACAGTATCAGAAACAGTGTCTGGGGCAGTAGGGACAGCTAAGCTAAGCACACACCCACACCCAATTTCCAGAGCTTAATGCTGTGCTTGGCTCCCTGGACTCTCTGTTCCAGTTTTCCTCCCTTCCACTGGAGCCTAAGACTCTTGATCAGATTATGTGACATGACAATTTTTAAAAGATATTGTCTTTTAGGACTTTGACATGACAAAATGGAGCTGGAACATAAAACTGGGATGGGACTGTGAACCATGATGCTTTAACTAATCATGGAAAGGTTGTGCCCAAATCTGCTTTTTTTTTTTAAAAAAAACAGAGCAGCAGTAACAGTAACAGCAGCAGAAGCAACAACAACACATCTCTTAGCACCCACACCTGGGGCCTTTCTGCACTACACTGTCATAATGCTATTATTCCACTTTCAACATCATGTAGAATCCTGGGGTTTGCAGTTTAGAAGGGGCATTTAGAATTCTCATTTAGAATTCTCAGTCAGAGAGCTCTTTGGCCTCAGTAAACTACAAACCCCAGGATTCCACAGGATGTTGAAACTGGAATAATAACACTATAACAGTGCAATGCGGAAAAGCCCCTAGATAGAAAAGTGGGTAAAAGAAAGGGAACTTACCTTTTATACAGAAATAGGTATTGAAATAGGAAGGGGAAGGACTGCAAGATGCCATTTCTGCAGTTTATTAGGTCCCTCCTGAACAGATAGCTGTCCCATGGCCCTTTCCACATCTTACCTTCTCATGTTGTCCTCCAGTTGTGATCCTGGCAGTGCCTTTCGTGGGAAGTGTGTGTTGGGAACGCTACCCTCCACACTAGACTGGTTACCTATGGAAGAGTGTGTAAGGGGAGAAGGACAGGAACACAACGATGTCTTATGGAAGCACCATCACAGTCTCGTTCCTCTCCTGCTCCCACGTTGGGACACCATGTCCATGTCCATGTCCATGTCCATGCAGAAAGGGCCCATGTTATAGATGCAGTAGGGAAAGAGGCATGGCCCAAAAGGAGGGATGGGAATCGTGCATCCTCTCCAGTTGTTATTGGACCACAACTCCCAGCAGCCCTATCCATCATAGTCAATAGTGAAGAATATTGAGACCTATTTTCTAACACAATCCAGTAGGACCACATGATTTGTACTCCTGACTAAGAGGCTTTGCTTCAGCAGAAAAGGTCTCTGAAGATGGGGAATAAAGTATTTTGGTGGAAAGAAAGCTAACAAGGCTTTCCTTCATTAGGAACACTTACTAACAAGCCAGAACAGAGGAGAGCTTGGAAAATTACTTTTAAAAAGTCATTAATTCCCATTATGCCTCACAATGTTCCATCCCACCTAGCTCATTATATTGCTCATTGCTTTTCTGTTAGTTCTCTGCTTTCTTTACAAACATCTGAAGCCTGAGAAGAGAATACTATAGTATAAAACAGAGTTGGGTGTAGTGTCATTTGCAGGCTGTGTGTGTCCCCTAGATATAAGCTTTCCAACCTTGGAAGTTCCCCATCAGTCTCTCAAAGCCTTCAAACCCCTCATTTAAAAAAAGAATTAGCACAATTTTCAGGCAATTTCCCCCTCAAATCCATGCAGAAATCCCCCTAAACATGTGAAAATGCACCAAAATACCCCCACACCACTCCCACAAGCATCCCAGAACCCTGTACTTACCCTTAAATATCTCCATTTTCCTCTGCAGTCCCTCTCAAAATGGTGACAGGAAATACTATTTCTTGTCACCATTTTAAGATGGACTGCAGAGCAAAATGGAGGTATTTCAGCATGTTTGGGGGAAGATGTGGCCAGTAGGGGGCCTGGTGGGGAAAATTTCCCTTGGCCCCGATAGACTCATAGAATCATAAAGTTGGAAGAGATCACAAGGACCATCGAGTCCAAGCCCCTGCCATGCAAAAATACACCATCAACGCATTCCTAGCACGTGGCCACCCTCTGTTTACAAACTTGCAATGAAGGACACTCTACCACATTCTGGGGCAGTGTATTCCACTGTCAAACTGCTATTACTGTCAGGAAAGTTCTTCCTAACGTTTAGATGGAATCTCTTCCTCAAGCTGGAAACCATTGCTCCACATCCTACTCTCTGGATGCTTGCTCCATCTTCCATATGACATCTCTTCAAAATATTTAAACATAGTTATCATGTCATTTCTTAACTTTCTCTTCTCCAGGCTAAACATGCCCAGTTCCCTGAGCATCTCCTCACAGAGCATGGTTTTCAGACCTTTTAGCATTTTGGTTGCTCTCCTCTGCACATGTTCCAGCTTTCATGCAGTTGCCCATCTCTGTGTAAAACATGGAAAATTCCTCCTAAAATCATGAGAAAATTCCTTTAAAATGATCTTTAAAAGTAACTAGAAATGAAAACAAAAATTTTGATTACTATATGCCAGAACTTAAGGGAAAACTTTAACAGAATACCATGTTGATGATATCTGAGTCCAAATAGGATGAATTAAAGTTCACAATTAATTGCTGGAAATGTGGGGGAGCAGATGCAGATATTAACATATGTGTTAGCTGTTCTTATTGATCAGAAGATTTGGCTTTGCTGTCCTTGTAGAACTGATAATTTGTCAAGTTATATCTTGCCACTGGATTCATTAATTGTAATGGTTTGTTATATAAAAAGGACAATGAAATCAGAAAATGTAAACTTAATTGGACGTTTATTAATATAGATTTAGCAAAGTGCACTTCTAATAAATGGAGAACGTCTTTGTTCAAAAGCCAATGATTATGCTGGCAGAACATAACACTCTCCCAGTATAGGTGGTCTGGGAAACAACAATTTCTTCTTCTCCCTTGCATGGGCATCTTCCAGGCTCAACTCTATCACCCTGGCCACTGGTTGGCCATGGGAGTCTGTTGAGGAATCATTTCATAGTTCTTGGGCACCAGAGGAAGGAGAAGCAGCAGCTATCACTTCCAGTGGCATTGTTTTGATGTCAGGTGTCCAAGGACAGCCAAATGAAACCTAGTACTCTCCTACAGCCAATCAATGGCTGCAGGGAATATTGCTGCAACCGGGGACTTCTGAGTTAAGGGTGCTGTGCAAAGAGGGAACAGGATACCTCCTTCTGCAATAGCCTTAAAAGTGCTTACACTGGCCCAACCAGGCATTACGCCAATGTGGACCACTTAACAGAATCCTTTGTTGAACTGCTGACAAAGATAAAACAGATATGCAGGGTATATGATATGGCTGAAATGGTAAAATTAATTTGATTAGGATCTGAGAAGACAGACAACAAAAATGGTCTTTTGTATATACCACTTGAGTGACAAGGTTCAAGAAGAATTTTATGTATGTTTTTGCCTGTTCTGCAACCTACTTGGAAATAGTGGGTAAAATGTATTTGTCTGCTTATATATCAGTATGAGTAACAACATATCATTTTATTTAGAAAAGTAATTAGTAGTAGACATTCATCATTGTACCAATGAAGTAGCATTCTCACTAGCTATGTTATTTTTGAAATGTAACTTTGTTATAACTTTTGTTATCAAGAAAAGTACTTGTTACAAGTAACTGTGTTAATATGTAACTTGTTATTTGCAAGCTTGGTGGAAAGCAATCTTTAAGAGGCTTTTTGGCCAACAGCCCAAGTTTTGTGGTAGCAGTCAGGAAAGGAACTGATTTCAGTGGTTTCCTAGTGATTTCGGCTAAGAATTGGTGCCAGGAGTAGGCACTTTGGGCCCCAGACAAACATGACAGAACACAATAGAATGGCACCAGCAGAACCAGGGCCATTGAAAGTGGCCCAAAGACTTGAACCAAAATTGAATGAAGTGCTATCCTTCAAAATACTTTATTAAATAGTTTCCACACTGTGCTCCAGGAAACGAATATGTATGCTGACAGGGAGAACACAGTTTGGTGAGGTCAGTGGTCAGTCCACTCTTATTCAGGAGGAGTAGATTGGATGGATGCTTGAGATAGTCAAGGCTTTATGTCCCCATGGCTGCAGACTTGAGCAGAAGGCTAGGCAGAGTGGCAGAAGAGATCATTGGGCAGATGAAACTCATTTTTTTAAAGTGAATTTTTCACTAAGTTGGTCAGGATTCAAAATATAAAGTATACCGTACATTATTTAAAGAGGGGTGTTTTTTTTGTGGCTAAAGCAAAATCAGTCTTGCTTAAGACATCTGAAAACATCTAGCTGGGGTGGAGTAAGGATAGAGCAGCCAAAAAATGGTACAGGCACAGAAACTGGGGAGGCAGACAAGTTCCATCCAGGCCAATCTTCTGACACCTTCAGTTATGTTAGCCTGAAGGTAGGAAAAGGATCTGAATGAAGAGTACAAAGTGAAGGAAACACACCTAGTTTTGATGGGGCAATCATTCAGCAGTTACCAGGGTTATTGCTACTGCATAATGGCTTCTGAAGACTAACACTAGAAGGAGGTGCCTCTTTGGCTAGGAGCATTCATACTGAATGCCTGAGGTATGTATTTCTTCTAGTGGCTAATTAAAGTTACATTGCTGCAACTTAATATATGTAAAAATTTCCAGCCATGTTAGTCTGTCAGATCTAAAATAACAAGGAGTTTGTCACACTGTAAAGGCTAACAAGAAGGCAGAAGAAGACAGATTGGAAAGGCAGCCATGAAGGAACTAGATAACATCCTCAAAGGTAAAATGTTCTTGTTGTGTGCCTTCAAGTCTTTTCTGACCTATGGTGACCCTAAAGCAAACTTATCATGGGATTTTCTGAGGCTGAGAGTGTGTGATGCACCCAAGGTTTTGTTACCCTGTATGTTGGGGGGTCCCAGGAGGGGCGCCCAAATTGCCAAATGAAAACACAAGTTGGGGGAATTTAACTCGAGCACTCTCTCAGCTAGACGAGAGGCAGGGTAACTTTAGCAAGGATCTTTAACCCAATGTATACAGCGTCAGGTCAGAGAGTGGCTAGACAAGGTTTTCAAAGTAACAAACAATATTTTATTAAAGACGAGAAACACACAAGACAAGACATAAACTAACTGACTGAGAAATAGAAACGGAGAGCTTTTCGGGAAAGGCAATACGCCACCTTATCTCATAGTCCTGGAGAGAAGCAGGGTTCTGGGGAAGAAAGCTCAGCGGGGCTCGCTGAGGAGAGTTCCTTCAGACTACCGGCAGCAAGGTGGGATGGAAGTCCCAAAGTAGTCCGAAGACGTCCCAAAAGTGGGGACCTTTTATAGGGTGGATTTTACCTACAGGCTATGTTATGCTCGGTGAGAACAAAGGTAATTTGGAGTTGGACAACGGAGTTGGAAAAGGTCAGGTTTTGCATGGTGGGTTTAGCTCTTAAGACAATAGCTTGGCCAGTTTGTTAATAGCCTGACATAAAGAAATGGCTTGTCTCTTGGCTGTATGGCTTTGTGTAGATCCGAGCTGAGCAGAGTCGGTTTGCAGGGAGGTTTTTCCCTAAAGCAACGGAGAGGCTTAAATTGCCTGCCTGAATGGGGTTTTGGAATGTACAACCATTAACGGCTGCGCCTGTACGTGCTTGTCCAGGGAACCTCTGCAAACACATGGAGTAGGGTGGCAGACAGAGGTCAATCCAAGGCCAAATTATTTGATATCAAAAGGATATCTAGTGCTCTCACTAGACATATCATAACCGTGATAACAGTCTCCCAGTGGGTTTTGGTGGCTGAGCAGGGAATTTCTCCAAGGTTGTAGTCTAATTTCTCCAGGGTTGTAGTCTAGTGCTAAAATCACTACACTATGCTGGCTCTTCAAAGGTAAAGACATATCATTAAAGACATATCATTAAATGCTAAAGTCAAAACCATCCATGTCATAGTATTTCTGATTTCTATTTATGCTTGTAAAAGCTGGACAGTGAAGAAAAGTGACAGGAGGAAAATCAGCTCTTTTAAAATGTGGTGCTGGAGAAGAGTTCTGCAGATACCATACACTGCTAAAAAGACAAATGAATGGATCCTACAGTAAATCAAGCCTGAACTCTCACTAGAAGCCAAGATAACTAATCTTGGGACATGAGATGACATGGCTCACTGGAAAAGACAATAATGCTTGGTAAAGTGGAAGGCAGAAAGAAAAGAGAAAAACAGCACTACAAGTGGATTGGATTCAATCAACGAAGCCACTGCCCAAACTTTGCAAGACCTGAGCAAGGCAATTGATGCTGAGCTGGGCTCTTGGAGTGCTCCCATTCAAAGGTTCAACATAAGTCAAAGTCAACTTGATGGCAAATAACAAATTTTGTATTATTTGGTATACACTGTAATGGATTGCACCCACTTCACTGATGTGTGGAACATTGCCTTTGTGGGCAGATTATTTTATACACATGCAATAGTGGGTGAGTGAGTGGAGGGGTGACATAATCATGGGATGGGAAGGAGCAGAAATATAGTCTTGATTGTTACCATTAACCGTGGTAATTGAAAGCAGTACCTGAACTGTTATACAGAATTCCTGTTAAAGATGAACTGGTTAACACATATGGTATGGTTAAAAGCCTTTGTCCTTATTAAAGTCAGGATGGGTAGAGTTGATTAGTTCATGAGGGTGTATGAATTGTAATAAGTCAAGTAAGATTGTAAGGCAACAAACACAGTGATAACTACCTCAGCTGTGGTCCACAAATACTTGTTGGGTGGTAATGCAGCCATCCTTACATTGATAAACTCATGAATAGGCTCAGGCCAAAGGTATGTCACCAACGGAATTTTGGTTATAGGAAAATAAGAAGCCTTTGTCCCTGTTCAAGCCACAGGAGATAGAGCTGAACCTCTTAATGACTTCTTGTTCATTGTTACTGCTGTCCCACCCCAAATCAGTCCCCAATGGGAGACATCAGAACCATATTTTGTCAAGACGTTCATGTGTATCTACTGTGGCTTGAATTCACTGGGATTCCAGTGGGTTCTAATTTTAATAAAAACCACAGTCATTTTCACACCTGCCTAAGATATGCTGACTAGATCATACTGCTCTTCTAGATCCAATCTGGTCTTACCCAAACTGGTGTATTTTAAGTTTCCTGTGGCCAGAAGGTACAAGCTTTCTTTAAAACTTTAATCCCTTTTACAAAGTCACATCAATTTGCTGCAGTAACCTGTTTTGACCATTTTATTCCCTTGTAATATAACTGATGGGTATCCTGCAACCTGTTCAGATGTAATATGGATTGATTTTATAAGTTTGCTGAATACACTGATATTTCTAAATGGGATCTTTTACCGAGTATTTTTAAAAATGCATATATAGGATTAAGGAAATATATTTTCCCCATGGCAAAGCTTGGTATAGAATAGATCCTTGACTTTTGTGTCAGCAAAACACTTTCCAAATCCACAGGAAAATTCCATGCATTTTAAACTTATTATTAATTTGTGAAGCATTTAGGACTGCCTTATAATGGGAAATGAATCCATTCTTTTACTTAAGTTCCTTCAACAAAAGTGGATAGAACAACTAACTTTCAGCCTAAGGAAACTGGTTTTGTTTTCCAAACTTTCACTAAGAATGAAATTTCGTTCTGAAATCACCTAGCAACAGAATGTCACACATGATACCAACAGGCTATAAAATATCCCCATTGTCAGCTACCCAGGGCCATGGCAGTCTACTCCTTGCCATCAAATGAAGCATTTGAGATGGAAGTGTGTTTCCACCTGCCTTGTGGGAATCCATAACAACCAAATCAGTTACATCAAAAATACACTTTCACTTTGATTGTTGCTATGGTGATCACAAGTTGATCATGTCACAGGAAAAACGGTTAAGAGTTGATATGTGTGTTGCCACTTGTTAAAATGATTCATTGTAAAGATGTTGTCTGATTCACAAACTCAAAAACAGAGATGGGTGATGCATGGGCCTCTCTATATTGCTGGACTATAATTTCCATCAGCCCTGCCAACTCTTATTGTCATAGCCAATGGTGAGACATCATAGGAGCTGCAGTCCAGCAACACCTGGAAGGCTACATATTCCCTATCATGCCTCTAAAAAGAAGAAAATCAGTCTCCCATCTTCTGCTCTGCAGTTTTACTTTACTTAAGTTCTTTTAAAGGCTGAAATCCTCTTGATGATACATACTGGCATAAGTACCCTTATACACCAATCATTGTACTTTTTGGCTTGTGGCACAATGGATACATTCTGTTTCTAGTTGTGCAAGACGAAGTCTGCTGATGTAAGTTTTGTGCAAGTGGTTCTGTTTCCAAAAGCAATTGTATAGCTGTGG
Source organism: Ctenosaura bakeri (assembly GCA_948474755.1). Taxonomy (NCBI): domain Eukaryota; kingdom Metazoa; phylum Chordata; class Lepidosauria; order Squamata; family Iguanidae; genus Ctenosaura; species Ctenosaura bakeri. The sequence continues at coordinate 633,959 of CAOLHI010000632.1, read as the reverse complement.
CCATTTCCACACTGCACTGTTATAGTGCTATTATTCTACTTTCAACATCCTATGGAATCCTGGGGTTTGCAGTTTAGGGAGGGGGCTTTAGAATTCTCAGCCAGAGAGCTCTTTGTCCTCAGTAAACTACAATCCCCAGAATTCCCCAGCATGTCAAAAGTAGAATAATAGCAGTATAACAGTGTTGGGTGGAAATGGCCTAAGTCTTTGAGTGTAAATGGGAATTTTTTGCTGTGCCATCTCTCTATTATAGGGCCTAAATACCCTAAAGGTACCTGATCCTGTTTGACTGCCAATGAATACCAGGTGCTGTAGGCTATATTTCAGAAGAAGGAACTGACAAAGCCGCCCTTGAGTGTTACTTGGCTAAGAAAACCTTATAGAATTCATGGGGTCTCCATAAGTCCACAGGCCACTAGAAGGCATATACACACAAACCTCTCTATTGGAGAACGCATCAACATGTTTCCAGACACATGATTGAGCATGCAAGCTGTGTATATAAGAGCTGAGAAGTGTGTGCACCACATAATTTCATCAGGGGAAATTCACACTATACCATCTCTCTCGGCTCTCAGTCAAAATGATCAGTCTTTTGCTTTTTCAAATAGCATCCCTTGGGAAAGAATGAAGTTCAGGACTGCAACATATGGGAAGAAGGGCTCCTCTCACACTACAGCCCTGACAAATATCACCTTGCAGAGTTGTTCTTCTTCCACAGGAGAAAGGTTTCCAGTAATGCTCAAAGTAGAGGGGTACGTATGCAAGATGTAGTATTTTAAAAAGTTCCCGTCTTTATTGGACCCTTCCACACAGTGGCTATTTTTAAAGGAAAGGACAGTTTGATAAGTGAAAGCACACATTTCGCATACATTTCTGGGTGATGGGCAGGGCATGGTAGCCATGTTAGCCTGTTGCAGCAAAAAACAATCAAGAATTTAATGGCAACTCAAAGTTTCAATTGACATAAGCTTTCTTTGGCAGAAGCATAGGTTTTCATGGACTGTAGCCCATAAGAGGCAAGTATTGTCTATTTTAGCTCCATCCTCAGAGCCAAAAAAGGTATAATATGAAGATTCCTGATCAGATCTCCTGGTTGTATTTTGCTTTAAAGCGCCCCCTGGAGGGCTCAGATGAAAAGCAATCATAGTGGGTTTCATGAAACAGGGACTAATCCTTCTCCTCATTCACTTTTCCTAACCCAATGGTTATTAGTCCTACCTGGGGGAAAATAAAGCTACAATGCTGTAATTTGGCCTTTCCCAGTCTGGACTGCAAACCTCACAATCTGTGTGGGCCATCTGTTGGCCTACTTGAGAGGGATGCTGAGAGTTGTAGTCCAACATGTCTGGAGGGCCTCAGAGGGATTTAGATTAATAAAACAGCAGCTCAGGGGAATGACAACTCAAAATTGGAACCTTTCCCCACAGCTGCTTTTCAATGTTGTCTTTAAAAGAAAAAAAAAATCCCGAAAACTGTCTCCCTTGACATGATGGAGAATCTTGCAAAGGTACCAGGGTTCCTGACCATGTGTAGCCAGCCCCAATGCATTCCCATGACACACTGTCTTTCCTTCTCTCTGTGCCAAGTTTAACGTACACACTGTCTGTGCGAGGAGTTTGTAGCTCCAATGTTCCCCCTCTATCTTCATTCAGCGCTGAAACAAACATTTGTAAGTGGCTTATGCAGTAGAATATTTCAGGATGCTTATTGACAGGATGGAACCAAGGCCACCCCTGACATTAGGCAGAGTGAAGCAGCTGTTTTAGGGCAACAGAAAGACTACAAATGGCTGGGTGTTTACTTTATTATTACTCTGTTTTTCCTCCCAGGAGTGATGGGAGGTAAAGGTAGGATTTCCTGCTTCAGATGTCAAAATAACTTAAGAAGTCTTGAGTTCTCTGCACCTTACCAGGTTGGCAGTTATCGTACTCTGTCAACAGGTCAAAAACTGCTTTGGGCCACCCCAGGACAAGTTCCACCTAGTTTTGTGAATATTTTCCACAAGGCCTCCCTTTTTATCACACAAAGCAGCTGTTGGTAGCTTCTGATCAGAGTGAAAGCTCAGCAGAGTGGGGTGGGGTAGGGAAGGGGCCATGTAACTCACTTGTTACCAGACATTTGTCCAAGATTGCCTCAGTCTTTTTTCTCTCTGAGACAAAAGACATGGAGACATGCTGTTCCACCTGCTGCAGTACACAAAGTCACCCAGAGTCTGCTTTCAGAGATTATGCAAAACTGACCAACACTGAACCACGCCTTTGCTCTACAGAGGCTGGTGTTATCTACCTGAGAAGTAAAACTGAAAAGCCTACATGAGCAACACTGTTATGAATGACTACTTTTCATAATCCCTTTTTCTAAAGCCAAAACAAAGGCAGAAAACAGCTCTGCAAGGCATTTTTCAAAACCTGGAGCTTAGAACAGAAAAAAGTATAATGTGAGAGCAGGACTGAGAATATAAAATTATTTCCCAGTGGAAATCAGTGGCATTTTCTGACAACTGTTATCTCTTTCAGCTGCCATTTTCTATGGGTAGGTCCTATATACTCACCTCATTCACAGATACTTCTATGGGTCTGGATATAAATCCCACTGTGAGTAATGCTTTGCTGCTATGATCACCATTTTTTTAAAGCGATGTTTAACCAGTGGGCTCACTCTCCTTGAATGGCAAATGAGTATGCCTTTATTTCAATGTTAACTTTGGTTTTCTCCTGACTTGTAGCTTTATCACAAAAGCTATGGACAAAAACCTCTATATGGAAGCCAAGATACTTGCTAGATTGTACTAAAAAGATATCCTGTTATTTTAAAACCTGTTTATAGATCCCCATGCCTTTTTCTTAGCTTTAGTTTAAGTCCACCAATAAGAAGTTGCTGCATGTGTTGCTGGAAACACACCCTCCAACATTTCACAGATGAAAACATGGACATGTATGGGCAACCAACATTAGCGTGTGGAGAAGAAGACATACAGTTACCAATGGGGAAGAACAGACAAGCTAGGAGAGGTTGCAGAAGTTTGTTTTTGCTGAGTCTACAGGGGAGTCCAAAATTCAGTCCCTTTCTTTCTTCTCCCCCTTCTTGAGTCAATTAACTGACAGCTACTTTTGCACTTTGCAGCAATTGAAGTCAGCTGAGGACAAAGGGGGGAAGTGGAAGGAGAAGAGAGAAACCGGAACATTTTGAAGCTAGCTGAAACAGTGGGAAGACAGAGGATTAATTGGTGCTGTTCCTGCTAAATAGGGACAGCTGGAGGATATGTGGAAGTGATGGTTGAAGGCAAGAGGATTTCTCTATAAAGCAGGAATGGGCAAAATGTTGCCTGGGGAGTGAATGTTCTGCAGCAACAACAACCACTAAAACCTCCTATTAATCAGCAGCAGCTTTTCCTTTTTTGTCTTCTTTTCCAGAACTCTGCCAGTGGATTGTCTAGTGGGCTAGCAAGACTCCAGGATGCAGGAAGATACTCTGGCAGTCTTCTGAACCATAGAGAGTGTCTGCAGCTGCTCCAGAATTTCAGTGACAAGAAACTTGATGCTGGGAGCAAATGATGAGGAAATGCAGAAGTAGTGAGGACAAATGTCTGATAACAATTGAGTTAAATGCAGAAGTGGTGCAGTTTGTTGTGGGTGCAATGTGACCCTCAAGGCTGTAGGAAGTTGCCCACTCCTCTCATCATGGGTAGGGACTGAACATATCCATGAGGATTTCTGAAGAGAGGAAGAAAAGCAGATTTTTCTTTGGGAAGATCATGTGTGCAGAGTAAAATATATTCCCAACCTGTGTCCATGGCCACAGCCTGAAGCCCCTCCTTTTTGCCTATTTTAAACACATATTCAAAGAAACAGAAGATCTGGTCATTCCATCTTTATGGCATGTGAGTGTGATATCTTTTAAAGTAAATTGATCTGCAGAATCTTTGCCTGCCTTGGGCTAGGGCAGTGTTTCTTAATGTGGGGTCTGCAGACCTCTGGGAGTCTATGGAGGCCTCACAGAGGGTTTGTATAGGGTTGCCATCCTGGGAATGGGGAAAATCCTGGATTTAAAGGACTAAAAAATGTCCCATCTGGTTGTGGTCAGTTAATGCAGCATGTCCTGGATTCCTCAAGGATGGCAGTGACAATTCCATTTTTTTGGGTGCTTTTAAAATGTTTTGGTTTTTCTCACTGCCTCCCACTTTCCCCTCTTTGCCTTCAGCTTACTTCCGTCACTACATGTTGAGTTCAAAGTGCAAAAGCAGTTCTTACTCAATTGACTCAAGAAGGAGGAAAGAAGAGAAGCACACAAAGTCTAGTCCTGTAGGTAAAGTGCTACAGTTTCTCCTTACCCGTCTTTCCCACACTCTGGTGTTGCTTGGCCACATGTGTCCCCCTGAAATGTTAGAGGGTATGCAGCCCCATTTCAGAAGATCTTCTTTGAATCTGCATTGACTCTTTTAAAAACCCTGTGAGAGCTCTTATGTGCCTGCCCTCTCGTCTAGTCTGGAGCGTGTTCATTCCTCCATATCCAGGCCAAGCCAATGTGGAATGATGCACAAGTCTTAATATACACTTCTCTGTATTCTGCAGTGATTGAGGGAAAAAGTTTAGTTGCACATACTAAAGTGAGTTCTGTGAAATCAGTTCAAATGTGACATTACACATCAACCTTAACTTTGAACATGCTCATCTTTTTTCTGCTCCTTTCAAAATTATAGACAATTTTTGTACTGTCTATTGCTGGCATGCTATCACTGAGTTGAATACTAGTGGAAGCCCAACCAAAGGATTTACTCATGTAATGAGTTGTAATTCAAGAGTTGATTCAGTGAGTTTACTCTATTTGAGACTTAGCACTCAAGCTTTTGCCTGTTTCTTTCAATAACTGAGGATAGGTTTGTGCTATTGCTAACCTCAGACCTATTTTGCAGAGGCTCTGTAGGACTTCTAGTGTCATCACAACACAACAATATGTTGTTTTGATGATGATCTCTAAGCCCCAGGACCTTCTCATTCGTACAACATTGGTGTAATACTCCCAGTGTAAGACCTTAGAAATTCTGAGGACCACATCTTATGTTGAATTATATTCAGTGGCCAAGATCCAATAGTACCCAGTTGTAGTGTAAAGCTCCATTCACATACTTCCACTTGGCTACTGCTTCCAGCCCAATGCAATGGAATTTGCTGGGCCAGTTAGGGGCAGGGGGATGGCAGAGGAGTGCTCAAGCAGTGATCAACTGCAGTTGTGCATCTGGTGGAAAAGAACAGGTACCCTGGATCTCCAGTAAGTATACTGGATCTACTTTAGTATGAATGACAGCTATTCCTTTCTCCCTGTGGTACAATGGGCATAGGACACTGTCCAATTTTTCCCTGTCCTCCCTTAGCCACCATTTGTCCACTGGAGTGTGCCCCAATACTATCAAGCTGCTCTTGCATGGTGGGGGGAGACATTGTACTGTCCTGGCCTCAGGAGGAGAGAAAAAGCAGGCACAGCTCTATCTTACCTAGGTCTAGAAGCAGATTAAAAGCCCTTCCTTCATCCCAACTGCCACTGCCCTGGCCTTGGAGGGAGAGAAGAAGCTCCATCATGTCTAAGCCCTGAAGTAGATGAAAGGCCTTTCCTCCATCACAGTGGCCACTGCTCTGGCTGTGGAGGGAGGGAGGAGCTGGGCCCAGTTTCATCATGCCTAGACCCCAGAAGCAAATGAAAGGCCCTCCCTCCATCCCAACTTTCTCTGCTCTGGCCTCAGAGGGACAGAAGGAAAGGCAGTACCTGCTGGACTTAATCCCATCCCACACTGCCATCCTTTTCCTTTCATGTTGTGTCTTAATTGGATTGTAAACCTGAGGGAAGAGAACTGTTTTGTTGTTCTTTTATTTGTAAAGTGGCATGTACAGTGATGCCACTATATAAATAAACAAATGATACCTCTTTCTACAACTTCCACCAAATTATATATGCTGGCATAGCTGTTATGCCACAGCTCTACAAGGCTTCCATGATGAATATATGAGGTTCTGGGACAGGGGCTTCTGATTAGCTTCCATGAACATACGAGGTTCCAAGGCAGGGTCTGGAGACACAAGATGCAGTGTCTATATTGCAGTTGAGCAGATCAGAGTCTGGCCAGGGCCAGGACAAGAGACAGCTTGCTGGTAAGCCCCATGTGTACACCATCTGAACATGGGAAAGAGGCAGAACATAAATACACTAACCTTCATGTGCCTATACACTTCAGTGGGCTGCAGTTCCTTGAAGATCTGTGATTTCATCAGTGAGGATAATTTATGCAGACTACAAATTACTTTGTCTAAGAGTTGCTGAGACCATATCATTGCTTGGTAGCCAACCTTCCAGTGATGAGTCTCTCTCTACTTAGATTAGACCATGAATGGAAGACTGAATCGACTTACCCACTTGATTAAACTTACCAGAGCTTGTGCTACCCTAGCTTAAACTTTCAGTGTTCAAGGCCAAGTCCACATCATGAAGCAGAGGAGGATGATGTTGTGGAATGGGGTTATAACTAAGAATGTAAAAACCTCAGTCTCTATTTTGTTGGGTTTTTCTAAACCTTATTTGCATCCTTGTTCTATCTTTGATTTGTATCAGGTTGTGAAACTTTGTTTTTTCTTCTGAAAAGGAATTTAGTTTTTTCTCTCTCTTTTTTAAAATAATGCATTCAAGTACTTTTTCTTCATTGTCTGGTGCACATTTATGTGTATTTGACAATTCTATGTGATTTTTGGATATTCTCACTTTCAAACTGTACACATGGTGTTGTGTTTTATTTCTTTGAAACTCACTATAAGTCACAAAAGCATGTGTTTTTCAGAGGCAGTGCTTTCACTGTGCCTCTGGAAATGCAGAATGAATATTGCTGTCAAGAAATCTGTACCTGCTGACATTATTTTCCACCCCTAGTTACAATACGGGCTGGGGGAAGGGTGTAATCCTTTTGGAGAAAATTTCAGCTTCTTTTCAAGGGCTGAAGATGCCAGCTAGACTGGGACAAAAGCCTTTATCTCAAGAGAGCAGCTAAAGCAACTTGACCTGAGGCCTACTTGATAAGCCTGCAACTTATGGTGGTCTAGGCAGGAGAGAGAGGCCTTCAGGCTGAATATTATTGAAGGAAAGATTCCAGCTGAAAGAAGACACAGCAGCTAAAAGGAAGCTGCTCAGGGACAACACCATCCTGGGTGGAATTAAATGAAAAAGGAAGAGTAAAGCATTGACTGCTGAACAGCCTCCCTCTCTCTTTCCCCTTAGCTTTTTTCTGTATTCCATCAAAAGAATTTTACCCATTTTTTACTTGTTATATGAAGCTTTTGTTTTGTTCTAATGCGTATGTGAAGGTCACTGTTTTCAGTGTAGAAGACTGTCTGTTATTAAAAGTGCTCATCTAGCTAGTGCTAGTGAAATTAAAGGATGAGACACTGAACTACAGCTTGGAAAAATTCCTTCTAGTTTTAACTATAGTTCCCTGAATCCTTCTTGGATTACTCTGTCTTTAGTAACTTATCTAAACTGAGCTGTAGTTTGACCACTATATAATTGGAAGAAGTTTGACCATCACTATATAATTGGAAGAAGTTCTTATGCGACCCCTTTCTATGCAAGGATGCTATTGCAATCAGCATCTATTTTGAACTGACAGAGAATCAGGTAAAAATTCTTGTACCAGTGAATTTCACAGAGGAAATAGTGACATCCTGTGGACAGATTTATATAACAACAGTAGATTTAAAGTGAAACTTTTGGAAGTTAAGACAGAGGGGCCTAACCGATGAAAGTTAGTAGGTAACATAACACAGGATTCTATTTACCACTTGCTGACAGGCATTGAAATGGAGATAGAAAGGCTACCAATTAAGTACCACAAAAAAAAATCTTCAATGAAATTATAGTTATTGTAGCTCTAGCCATTACATCAAAGACAGAAGTTAAGGTTCAAATTATGCTTGGAAAAATTAAAGAAAAAACTTGGATCTTTGAGACTAAAATTAAAGAGATGAAAATATAGTGCTGAGAGAACTCTGTATGAGGAGAAACAAAAGTATTTCTTCATAACCTTTTGTTGAAGATCTTTGTGCAGCCTGCTCAGTGTTAGACTGGCAACCTGATATTAGGTCTTAAGCAGCATGGATGATCAGATGGTGTTAATGCAGTTTTATAGAAGGAAAAGGCTTGTAGTTCAAACCCTTGAGTTACAGAGGCCACTGAAAAATGATTCAGTGTGCTGGGGGTATCTACAAGTGGGGGTGAAGGCATGTAGTACATGCATCAGTATACAGTGCTAGAAAGGTGCTTACCATTTGATGGGATAAAAACACTCCACACTGGTGCTTCTGGGATGTATAGGAGAGATGTGGAGGCTTTCTACATGGGCAGGCTGAATCAGTTAATAAGTAGTTTACAACAGACATAGAAGTGGTTTGCTGGTTTCCATCTGAGGACATTACCTGGCTGCAGAGTAGGTGTGAGCAAGCACGCTGAGGCTCACTTAAAGAAGATGGAGGTAGTGTTGGTTAGTAGATCAATTACCCAAGGTGGGGATGGTAAAACTTGTTGTGTATGGGATAGCACAGTGAAAGCTCAGTTATAAAGCCCAGGAGAGTTCTTGCATCTGATGCTGCTTCTAGCAGGCTAGGTGGGCAACAGTAATCAGGAGTGTCCTTTGCCCAGCTTTACCTAGAATGCCAGCTGTACCCTTTCTTTGTGGAAAAGGAGTTGGCTGTAGTGGCCCAAATCCTTATTGCTTGCTATTCCTCTGCTAGAGTAAATGCTTTGCATCAATAGGATTTGAATTGGATTTGCATAAGTGTTGACTCACCATTCAATAATAGATTAAGTGGGTCTACTCTAGTACAGACTATCAATAGGATGTAGGCCAGTGACTCATGCTTTAATCAGCTCTCATTCATATTGTTGTAATATGTTCCAAGTCGTGCTGCCTTTGAAAAGGGCACAGAAATTATAGTTACTGCAGAGTGCAGCAGTTAGAATGCTGTGAGGATTGCACTTTGTAAAACACATGGTCCTTGGCCAACTTCACTGGCATCAGAAGAAGGGCAGCTGTGAAGGCACTAGACAGGATCTCGAGGCTAAAGATATATTGTTGAACACGAAAGTCAGGATTACCCATGACATAATACTTCTGATTTCTATGTATGGTTGCGAAAACTGAACAGTGAATAAAATGGTGAATCTCCTTCCAAAATGAATAAATACATAAATCCATGAAAATTATCCTTCCAGTTTGTGATTCCTGTCCCTCAATGATTGCAAACATGGTCTCAGTTCAGTTCCATACATACCTGAACCATGCTATTTTATTTTATTTTTTGCTTAACTCTTTTGTTTCTGATTTTATAGCCATTAAGATCCCTGGTGATCTTCAGCTGAATATTGGCAGGAAAGATTACCTTGGTAGATTTACTGGACTTCTCAGAAGCTTTTGATATCACAAAGTGGGGGCTGGCAGGATTTGTCACCCTCCAGGTGTTGTTTGACTGTAGTTCTCATTACCCCTCAATACTGGCAATGCTAATCAGGGCTCATGGGAGTTGCAGTCCAACAATATCTGGAAGACTGTATATTGCTGATGCCTGACTTCCATATGCTTGGGAGAAATATAGTTTGAGAAATGTAGTTTGAGGCTACATTGTGAAATATGCTTAAGGTCAGTGAGACTTAATTTTGCATAAAGTTTTACTGCCCACCCCTGTACAGGGTATCATATACTGCAGAAATTGCAATGGTAGGACAATATTACCCTGAAGTAGCTTCAAGTATGTTCATGTTATTTTGGCCTGCAACTCTTGCCATTTTCTCCAAAAAGCGCCTTTCTGGAATGACCATTTGTCACCTTAGAGAAAAGCTAGTACATTGTATTCCCAGCAGTGGAAATAACAGTAACTTAAAGATGCTCTGTGAAAGGATGTCAATACAGTCTTCACTAAGAATAATTGAGTTCATCCTCTGACAATCTACAATATACAGATTTTGTGACATGAATCCTAAGAAAATTTGTACTGGGTTTTAAAGGTATAATCACAAAACATCAAAATGAAATTTAGAGGTAATGTTATAAAATGAAAAGAAAAAAGCATAAACTCTTTGTGTGAATATGTTATAATAGAAGCTGTTGTTGTACAGTCTCAGACAGTTGAACAAATGTCCTTTCTCATAACATTTCTCATCTTTCCAGTGGCAGCTCAGTAACACCACTAACCACAATAAAATGAACTGTCTATTGTTCATGTGAGGCTGAGGAGTGTCTCAGCTTATAAAGAACACTGGTGCAATAGGTCCTTTCTAGTGTTGTCCGAACAGGCCAAGTGAGATTCATTCTAGACCTTTAAACACATGTTGTGAATAGCCTTGTTTGCTGTTGTATGTACTAATTTGAATTTTGGAAAAATCAATTTCACTACCAATCTTAATTTTTCAAAAAACAAGCTTTTAAAAATGGATCAATTTCTTGGCATTTTGGCTTTTCTCCCACCTTCTGTTTAACCACAGAACCTTAATTTATGTGGCAGTTGCTGTAGAGTTAATGCTGGTGATTCTCCATCATTTTCCCTGGATGTCAACCACATCCATTGTTGCTTGCACCAACGAAACATAAGAATATACTGCCCTGGCTGAGCAGATCTCACTGTGGCCCTTTTCGCACGGACTTTCTGTCGTGCAACAGCCCTGTGAGCCTCGTGGGAGTGGGAGCGTCGCTCTGCACGACGCACTCCCACTTCCGCCGTGCTCAAGGGACTGCAGTGGCGCGATCGCAGGTTTTTTGATTTTCGCCTCAAAGCGAAAATCACCCGCGCTCGTGCAACGCTCCTGGCACCCATGCGCACTTACTTCCTGTGCAGAGCGTCAGGGAGGCGGCCGGGTCGCGCTTCCTTCCCTCCGCCCTTGCGGAAGGAAGGGGCGGGGCGCTAGCGCGATGGACGCGACAGCCTCCTGCTTCACGTGAGCGGGGGGGACGGACGCGACAGCCTCCTGCTTCGTGCGAGCGGGGAGGGACGGACGCGACAGCCTCCTGCTTCACGTGAGCTGGGGGGGGACGGACACGACAGCCTCCTGCTTCGCCCGGGGGGAGGGCGGCTCGTGCAAGGCTGCCGCTTCCCTCCTCGTTCCTTCGCCTGCGGAAGGAAGGAGGGGAAAACGGCAGCCTCCCGGAGGAGCCTTCTTGCGCAAGCCGCCCTCCCCGCTCGCGCGAGAAGCCTCAATGCGAAAAGGGCCTGTCTTACTGTTAAGGAGAGAGGTGAGGTAATAAGAAGAGATGAAGAATATAGAGGAAAAAAATATTACAGAAAGGACAGTGGTTTTTCTCAGAGACAAAACAGAAACAAAACAAAAACAAGTGGAGAGAAGGAAAGGAAGAAGTATGTGTGTGTATGTGTCTTCAAGTCCCCTATCAACTTATAGTGACCCCATCAATTTCACAGGGTTTTCTTAGGCAAGGAGTACTCAGTGGTAGTTTTGCCAGTTCCTACTTCTGAAATATAGCATCTGGTATTAATTGGCAGTCTCCCATCCAAATACTAACCAGGGCTGACCTGCTTACCTTCTAAGATCAGTTGGGATCTGGTGCCTTTAGAGTATGTGGGCAGCAGAATTACATGGAAAGAGGACTCAGCACATGTGTTCCCCCTCAGCACATGTGTTCCTCTGTGGTACAGTAAAATTCATATCTTGCCTGCATTTTACATGTGAATAGACCAAGGTTGTGAACCAATAATGGAGCATACATCTCCAACAGTAATGAAGCATACATCTTTGCCAGTGAACCAATGCTAGGCTCCAGTTTCCATAGCTAGAACAACACAGCTTTATGATGTTGGGTCAGAGGAATCCTATAAGGGGTGGGGGTCTGCAGGGGAGTGGTGCCTGGAATTATGATATTTAGGCAGTAGTAAGGGAAACTGAGGAATTGCCTTTGTGACAAATGGAAAGGGGAATTAAGAGAGCTCTATTTAGCACTGTGAAACTAGAAACTGAGAGCAAAATGAGGCAAAGGACAGAACCCCTTGCCTTTTAAATGGCAAACCAAAGCTGCATTCCGTGCTAGAGTTTCCCACACTTTAAAATAGCCTCTTATCTTCAGCGACTGGTTGAAGATAACAATGAAAGCAATCTGTGAGCCAGACAGTGATCCCCTCCAGGCCAGAGGCTTCCCCTTATTTTTTTGATGTGGGGCTGGGAATTGTGTGGCTCATAGGCTGTGTGTCATCCTTTGACATGTCCAGTGCAGTGCACCGACCCCCACCATCCTACTTAGAATCCCCTATTTTTTGGACAAAACTCCATGTTCTCTTCTGCTTCAAAAGGCCTAGAAATACAGTTTCAGGAGTGTGCCTCAAATGGCAAAAGCTCCCTCAAAGTCCCTAAAGGCAATCAGGAGTGACACAATGTCACCTCTGGTCACTCAAGCACTGCGGAAGCATGGTGTGGGCCTCCAGTGTTCCAGGCTCCAGAGCATGCCCACCCCTATTTTAGTCTTTGCCTTTTATGAAAACTAACCTGGAGTCTGTTCTCATCTGCAGGTGCGTCCGTTATGTGGATTTGCTCAGAAAAATAATGTATTTCTTGTACTACTCCCATGGCCCTGCTCAGTTTTTAGGCAGAGATGGTTCAAACATATTGGAAAAGGATTGCCAGCTGAATGCAGTCATATTTTCACATCTGGGTGCATGGATGTGCTTAGGCTCACTTTGGTAAAAACTACATCAGAGGATAAACTGGCTTCAGGAGGTTTTGGGACTCTGACTTGCACACCCCTTTGATACAGTAAAAATGCATACCTTGTCCTCATTTTACATGTTAGTAGACCAAGGCTGTGAACCATTAGTGCCCTGATGGCGCATATATCTTTGCCAGTGTACTTATACTGCATTCCAATTTTCAGCGCAACACATCCTTATTCTGGTGGTGGAGGGGGACTCCTATGACCAAATAGTGACTGGGGAGGTTGGCAGAAGTGATGCCTGAACAGTGTCCACTGAAATTTAGGAGCCTAGTGAAGGAAAGAGCTGTTGACATCCCAGATCTCCGGCAAGAATGCTGGATGGTCTCTAGCATAGCAGTCCTCAGTCTTTTGTCCTCCAGGTGTTTTGGACTTCAGCTCCCAGAATCCTGAGTCATTTGGCCAAGCTGTCTGGGTCTTTTGGGAACTGAAATCTGAAACACCTGGAGGGCCAGAGTTTGACAACGTTGCTCTGGCACACACTAGTGGCCTGGGAGAGTCATGGTTCTTCCTCTCTTCTAACTATGCAACTGTAATTGGACAGTATCCAGACACCTCCACATACCCCTGGCCACTAATTGTTGAGGTGACACATTGCAGTGCCATCAAGCTATGGCTGTGGTTGTGCTGGAGGAATGCTGCACAAGAAGGGTACCTCATTCCACAGTGCCCCAAAAAGTACATACATTTGCGAATGCCACTTGCAGGGTGCTTCTTGATAAGGCTTTTAATCCTACTTTGTGTAATTTTACATGGGGCCCAGATGAGCTCATTGTTAACACTCTTGCGTTTTTGTTGCCAATCCTTCTACTCTTTTTCTGTCAAGAAAGAAAAGATGGAAAAGGTTGTTCTGGGTTTTCCGAGCTTTGAGGCCATGTTGTATTAGTATTTTCCCCTGATGTTTCGCCTGCATCTGTGGCTGGCATCTTCAGAGATCCTCTGAAGATGGCAGCCACAGATGCAGGCAAAACATCAGGAGGAAATACTAATAGAACACAGCCTCAAAGCCTGGAAAACCCACAATAACCTATGGATTCTTGCCGTGAAAGCCTTTGACTTTACAAAAGATGGAAAAGTTGCATAATGCTTTTGGGCTGGCATAAGTAAGGAGGCCTTGATCTGGAAGCAGTAGCTTCATAGTTTGGTTGCCTGCTTGGTATAGCAGGGCTCAGATTGGAGCAGGTTGGGGTTTCAGACTTCAGTGTCAATCTTGTGGATATTTTCTCCTTTGTGTTTAAGTAGATGATGGCCAGAATATTGCTGGCAAGTTATGAATGCGTAAGCAGCATAGCTGTAGTCTTATGCAGTGACTCCCATTCTCATCCTTCCTATCTCCACGTATGGGGCAGCAGCTGCTGCAATTGACAAGGGTCTGTTCCTATTGATCAGGAAAAGCCAACTGATGCTCCACTTCATCCTGAGAGCAACCTAGGGTGTGACAGGCAGAAGCAGGGGCCCTGTTGCAGTTTCCCCTTGCGCTTGGGATCTCTCATGTAATGGGCATAGATGGGATCATCAGTCAGCTGCTTCCCAGCTGACAGGGAAATAGACCCTGCATTGATTGCAGGGGCTGCTGTCAGTGAGGATTGGGAGACTTTCATGCTCCCTATGTATACCCTAAACTATGGGCTACATAACGATCATGAATATCATGAGTGCGTAAGTCTAAGTTACAAATTTGTAACTGCCCAGTAGCATTCAGGCCATATTTCTTTTTCCTACTTGGAAGGCATGGTATCTCTTAGTCTTTTCTCTGTTGATTATGGCTTAATATGTTTGGGTCAGCCAACTTTTAAGGTGTGTGTGCATATCTTTCTCCCTCTGCATTTTCTACTCTAAAATATGCATATAATGATGTCTGGGAAAAGGGTTAAGGGCTGCACATCCATTCATACATGCACACATATGCATGCACACCCACCCACTCACATACTTGAAAATTTCTTCCTACACCAATTTTAGTATACTCCTGTCCCTTAGTAATCTCCACTGCAGTTTACCCTGGTGATAGAAAGAATATTTACTGTATTTGTTTCCTGGTTGAAAAAAATAGAATGGTGAGAAGGTGTTTTAGGAAATTATTTTGTGCAGGAACACAGGTGAGATTTATTTGCACTAAAATTGTGAATAGTTTGGGCAAGGAACATTGTTGGTGCATGATCAACTGTTTTCAGACAGCTGCATGTTTTTTTGGGTGCAAAATAGCCATTTTTAGTGCAAGATTTTTTTTGTGTGAAACACAGAACAGAAAAACATGCCCCTATCTGGAGAGCATTTTTGTGTGAAGCATGTTTTTGCCCAGAAAACACATTTTTGTGTGAAAAATATTGTTTCCAGTTAGCCACATGGGGTTTTTTGGTATAAGAAACTGCTTTTTTGTGCACAAAAGGGATGTGTGTACATGTGCCTTCATTGGCAACCTCATAAATTTCATAAGATTTTCTTAGGCAAGGAATACTCAGAGCAGTCCAGTAGGGATGAGGGGTGATGGGGCGGTTTATCCCTGGTGGCAATGTTTTTGGGGTGTCCCAGCTTGTAGCCATGCCCCCACATGCTGTGGCCCTGCCCCCAGGCCCCACGGTCCCACCCCACTCACTGTGACTGTGCCCCCACAATGTAGCCCTGCCCCTGCCCCTCCCACATGCACTCCAAGCTCTGCCGCTGACTCAGAGGTGGTTTTGCCAGTTCCTTCCTCTGAAATATAGCCTACAGGACCAGGTGTTCATTGACAGTCTTCTATCCAAGTACTAATCAGCACTAACCCTGCTTAGCTTCCAAGATCAGACAAGATCTGGCGCCTTTAGAATATTTACAACTTTCTGTAATTGGGGGGCAGTGGTTATGTGAAAACAAATGGCTGAAAACCTTCACAGGACAAGTAGCTATAATTCATCTCCAATCTGACTCCCTAAATCCACATTAAAAAACAGTGAGCTGTACCAGGCAAAGCAGTTCTGCGGCACCTGAAAAGAAGTTTGCTGAAGTATGACATGTCTATCTCCTCCAGCCAGCAAGCTGTGGTTTGATGAACAGAAGTAGGGAGCGCGTCACAACTCCTTCACCACAGAACTCCTTCACTTGGTAAGACTATCTCGCTTTTAAGGTGAGTTTAACAGGCATTTGTGATTGTGGAAATGGTTGTAAGCACGAAAATAAAACTGTTATGAAGTTGTAACAAGCAAGGAGCAAAATGCAGATAGGGTGAATGCAGCTTTCCAGGGGGCCCCATCCCTGTAAGTTGCCCATTCTAGCTATATGTTAGAGGGTTAACTGTTGTGGATGCATTTCCTCTAATATATGCATTATCACACCTCTCTTGTATACTGCTGAAACCACAGAGTGAGCGTGGGAAAAATATCCACTGTCCTGAGTAACATGACCATTTTAGTAAACACTCTTATCTGATAATCATTTGAACCACAGTAAGACAAAAGGCTAGGGCAACTTACTGCCATACTTTTACTTAGAAATATCAATTTTTATTTTTTTCTTTAAATGTGTCTTGCTTGAACACCTGGTCTGAACAACTGTTCTGTGTTACTCCAAAGCTTAGAATTCCAGTGTGAGTATAATTATAAGCAACCGTTTTACACCTGTGTGAATGAAACAAAATGGGTATTCTCAACAGCAGCATTGGGTAGGAGTTTTACAAATGCAGAACCTGTATACATATGAACTAATCATGCTAGTGGTAATCTCAAATAAATTAAGAGAGCCAGTGTTGAATCGATAGCAATAGAAATGTTCATGGTTGATTTGGATATTGGAAGCTGACCAAAAATAAAAGTACCAGGGATCTGCAGGTATGTTTTGAGCTACATCCCTTTTTATTGCAAAAGGTTCATTACAGAAATTTCAAAAGTCCTACTGCAGCAACTGACAAATTCTGCTTTTTCTTACATTTCTAAGGATACAACCTAAAAGTGCATTGTGAATCCAGTAGAACTTTAAAAGGATCATTCTTCTAGGCACGTATCTATCTATATATTTTATGGGTGGACAAAGACATCTTTCCAGGGAGTAATTCAGAAATTATATTTTTTTAATTTGTTGCTTTTATTTTGGCCATTTAATCTTTGCAAATGATAACCTTGCTAATATATAATCCACAACTTTTCAGATATGTTCCAAACATTGTTCCAGACAGCAAGAGCAGCAAAGAAACTTCCCCTAGAGTGCACAGCTGCAATGATGGAAGAAAAAGATCCCTTTAATGCCTCTCAGTGTTGCATTTGTATATCTATCCTATTTCAGTTATTATTTGAGTATTGTTAACATCTAAAATAGAATACTGTGTTTTGACATTTCTTCCAATTTTCATACACAACTCTGGGCCCTTTCCACACGTGAAGGAAAAAATGTCCTGAGACGTCCTGGAACGGAGCTTACCTGAAATCCAGTAAGTCCGTCGCCACGTGGAGCAGCTCATTTTCGCTGCTCCACACTCCTCGGCGTCCCGCGGCATCCTGCGGTGCCCAAAATGGCAACTTATGACTGGCAGAGACTCTCCATCAACCAGAGAAGCTCGCCAGCTGGAAAGCCCGCCCCCGGCAGATCTGCAGGCACGCCCTTGCGCGCGCCTGCAAATCCACACCGGGCGCTGCGACGGGGCTGCACGATTGTTCTTTTTAAAAACAACATGAAAAGTGGTTTTTAAAAAGCACGTGGCACCGCCGCTTCCGGTCACCCTAGCACGGATTGGGGTGTGGAATTACACTAAAGTAATCCACCCCAATCCATTTTACGGTGTAGACGACCTCCGTCAGAGGTCGCGCTACACCATTTTAATACCCCCGTGTAGAAAGGGCCTCTGTTCAAGGGGTAAGAATTCTTTTAGTCCTGGTGACAGGTAGAAGAACATGCCTTCCAATTCAGTTAGAAGGACAGGCAAAATATGCAGGCTTCTAATGCCAATCTCAGTTGAATAAGCCCGATCTAGTAAAACGGCTGATTCCATAAGGTGCCTTTCCAGATTCAGTGATAGGTGCAATCTTATGCATGTTTTGGAGAAGAAGGTTCCACTGTATTCAGTAAAATGGGATTTACTCCCATGTCACTGTGCACAAAACAGCAACCTCATTTTGCCTAGCTACATGCTACCATTTTCACACCAGCAAGATGGTGCAGAGCTGACCAGTCAAGTCCCTAAAAGAGAGTTTGGAAAATTTTTGGGACAGCATTGCCCAGAAAGCATCTGTATTTCTGGAAGTAACTTTTCCAAGCTTTGTCTTCAAGAGTTACTGCCATATTGAGGCACATTCAAATTATTGCCCATGGTCTGTGATGTGCTTCAAGAGCAGGAATCCCAGATGAACACATAAGAATTTCCACAACCCATACAGGGCTGGTCCAAGACATTTTGCTGCCTGAGGTGGAATACCAAGTGGTACAACACACTTCAGTGCATCCTAGTCATGCTGCACAGAACTTGAGCCAGCAATGTTATATCGGCACATGACGCAGAAAATCCCACAAACATTTGTAGCAGTAAAACATCAACTAACTATTTGTTGCTTTTTAATGAGATACCAGATCAGCCTGAAGTGACTGCCTCACTACATCGAATGATAGGGGCCATAATTTCTACTCATTTTGATAGCTGCAAATACAAATGGAAATCTAGATTAGGGTATATGTCTTTTAAAGACTTTGGACTTGCTATGCTTTGAAATCTAAAGGAAACAATTCTTCCAAAGAAGGGAAAAGACAGGCACAGATTGATTTCTAGAATGCTTTAATGATTTTTTTTTTAAAGTCACAATACTAGGCTTCAGTATGGTCATGCTTTTGGTAAGTATGGAAATTTTAAAATTAGAATATTGTGATTTCTAATGCAGAGAAGAGAGAAGGGGTAATTTAAGGCCACATGACATATTGCCTTCATTGTCCTCTATACCAGTGGTTCTTAATCTTTTCTTTACTTGGGACTCCTGTAAATGTAAATTTGTTGCAGGGGACTCCTAAGACTTCAGATTCAAATATTTAAATTTAGATTTAAATATTCAAATATTTATTTATTAAAGATTTCTGGAGACTAGGATTCATCTCCCCACTCAGACACTGGGTGACCTTGGCAAGTCACATTCTCTTGGTCTCAGAGGAGGGCAAAGGCAGGCAAATATGAATAAATCTTGCAAACTGCCTCCCTCGTGATAGGTTCACCTTAGCATTACCATTAGTCAGAAGTGACTTGAAGGCACACAACAACAATCTGCTGCTGACAGGGGGAGGTCCTTTGTAGCCATCAAGTCCCTTTCCTTTGAAAAATGACTTATGGTAACACTATGGTGAACCTATACTGCAGTTTTCTTGGCAAATGCTGTTGGCTTTGCCTTTCTCTGAGGCTGAGAGAATGTGACTGGCTTGAGGTCACCTCGTGGTTTCCATAGCCGAGTGAGGATTCAAACCCTGGTCTCCAGAGTCAAAATTTGGGTATGCGCACATGTCTGCTACTGTGTCCCTTTCGCCAGGGATGTGGCAGCAGGGTGTGGGTGCACACAGACATGGCGGAAGGTGTGTGTGCACACACCCAAACTACTCCCCCATTTGGATATGAGGGAACAGTCCTGGCACCCCCACACACTCTGCTGCCATGTCCCTGCTGCTGCTGGAGCAGAGATCTGTGAACTCCCTGTAAGGACTCCACAGACCCCCAGGGGTCCCCGAGCCCCAGGTTAAAAGCTAAATAGACTATTCCATTTGAGATAGAGAATCAGTAATGTCAAGGAAAAAATTACATTAAAAGTAAAATAAACTAAGGGCCACTTTTTAGCTGTGGATTATTTTCTTTGGTGTGTTCTATGGGCTGTGAGGCATTGGAACATCAACAGTTCTATTAATTAAGGGGCACCTGACAACCTTCACAAATTGCTCCTGTGTGGATACTTTGAAAGAGTTCAGATCTTTCTGTGAATTAGATTAATGTCAGAGCTGTGGTAAAACTACAACTGGTAGAAATAAAAATGAGGGATACTGGGAGTTGAAATTTTAAAAGTATGATTTCCCAGCTCTCACGCTTAATACTGATAATAATTATTGAACTGAAGTATATAGTTCTTCTTTTTGAAATGGATATGTTTGTGCAAATGAGCTTTTTTAAAAAATTGCTAGATGTGTCAGAGATTATATAACTCACTCCAAAACCCTGACAGCTTAACTCTTGGAATCCAAGAAGGCAGTTGTCATTTTCTTGATTCCTGAGTCCATTAAAAGCAATAACCTGAGAATATAGAACAAATTTGCATTTTGTTAATCTAAAAGCTTGACTTAACAGTTTCCAGTAATATTTTTATTCCTTCTCACTGGGCTCAGTTAAGCTTGTCAGACTGTTCACTTTTAATCTTGGGAGATTTTCAGATGCAGGAATTAGATGCTTTTATCTTCAACCATCTTCTTCCAGAATGGTTCCCCTGATACCAGTAGGGATTTCTCTCTAAAACTATTATTCTGAAGATCCCATTATTGCTGTGATCCTAACCATTTGCACTGGCACTGTTCCCTGCAAAACCAATGTGCTGTTCCTATGGCCTTGGTACTGTGTTGGGTTTTCTTGATTTAGAAAATGTTAGGACTAGGTTTTAAGGCTTCATGTGATGCAAGTGCTCACTTTACTACACGGCTATTGGCTTGCAAAACTGAGTTTCATCCCTACATTTATCAAGAACGGGGTAGCTGCACAATCTAAAATATTCACTTGCCTTCTCTCTTACAATTATGTTTCCTAAGCCACCTAGACCCTGAGAAAGAAACACACATCCCTCTATCACGTTACTTGGACACCTCCCCAAATGTAAAAAATAATATGAAAGTTTATTTTCCAGACTCTTCAGCAATTTTACTTATGTGAATTTATGGGTTTTATTTTCTTACTGACACTTGTTACAACTTCAGTAATTTGCAAGTTGCTGCTACTTGTTAACAGACCTATGGTAAAACTAGTAATGAAGTACCGTATTCCCAAAATATATATTATTTCAATTAGAAATGCTCTAGGTTCAAGACCTATGCTGTTCAATACTTCATTCCATGTAATATTAAAGTGCTGTTAAAAATCAATTTCATTAAAACGAACACATTGGAAAAGAATATACAAGTCCAAAATTGTTAATTCATTCTAACTGGATTCATTGTTAACAGGCAGGCAATATTGAAATGTTAAACTCCATAGTTGTCCAAAGGAATTAATGGTACAATGCATGCATTTTCATCGGCACAAAATAAGACTGAACTTTGAGGAAGAAGAAACTATTTCAATCATTATCACGCTATTATTGTGAAAGAATAATGTGCTATAATTCCATATCTAGGACAAGTATATACCCAACTATAGAGTAGCATCACTTAAACTGGAAACAACAGAATGAACCACTATATGAAAATATTTTAAAAATACTGTACACTGCTTCCTTAATTGTCCAGCATATGTAAACAAACAGCTAACTCAACTGAGTTTTAAAATATTACTTTAAAGTTAATTATCATATCTTTTGCATAACATGCCAGTTTGTTCTTTCACACTATCACAACGCACCTATCACAGCTCACAGTGGCTCATTAGAGAATTATATGCCAGTTCACAGACATTGACAGTGGAGCTATACAGAAGAAAGTGAAACATATAGCAGCTATAGATTGTGACTCCTTGCCCAAGAAATACATATTATTATATCTATATACCTATATATCACTATGCTGGCAATGTGGCTAGCAGAGCCTATTCTTCTGTGTGACATGTGCTGTATTATTGAACGTTATACACTGTATAAACATCTGACTAGATAGTGCCAAGTCAAATGCTATTCTATAACGTCCACTAATATGATCACATATCACTACCATATTGAATTATGCATGGGACAAAATATTTGTATAATATAGTAGTAAATACATAAAATAGTGGGCTTTCCATCACATAAATAAATAAAAAAAATCTGATTATCAGTGCTCTCCTATTTCATCTCATGTTAGGGTGGCCTTCCTCTTCATTTGATTGTTTGACCAGCAAATGTTTTGAGGATTTAGGATTCCAAGCAATGTATCTGGACTGAAGTACTTTAGACAACTAGGATTTCTCCCCATTTGACTACATGAGCCTATACTATTTAGAAGAAACTCTGATGAGATAAATACATCACAATTTCTTGCCATCACTTAAAAAATTAATACTGTGGATTGTTCCAAATGCACAAAATGGGGTGTTCATAGAAAACAAAATTAAAGTATTTGCAACAGGCATCAGAAGAGGCATCATGATGTAAAGAAAACCAAAGTAGTTTTTGGAGAGCAGAGTAAGCTGAAATATAATTGGCTCTGGGAATGGGATCACATTTAGGGTTAGGATTTATGGTTAATAACAGGATCATATATAGTATTAGCAAGAGGTTAAATAAAGTTGAAAAGAATAGATTTAAGAATGAAATTACTATAGCAATAATGAGTACAAAGAGAATGAGATTTAGATACATGAAATAAAAATATATAATCAATATGACATAGAATATGTTGAATAAGTATATGATGATATAGGATCTGTGGAGAAATAATAATGTAAGCCATTTGTGTTGTAATTTTTCTCTTTTTCACATTTATGTTATTCATGTGGTGTTTTTGTTTTATTCTGTTATGTATTGTTCCTTTTTATCTATAACGAGAAAAAAAAAAGAAGAAGAAGAAGAAAGAAAACCAAAGTAGTTCCTGGAAAATTGTGTCTCATAATGACATAGCTGGTTTTAAATATATATTCTTTTCAGTTTTTTTTTTAAATATAGCGTACTTCCTCTTCTACACTCTCCAAAGTAGTTTACTCATTTTTGTTTACTTAGCTCAGACAATTAAAAAAAGTATTTTACTGCTTAATCGCTGCTTCAGTTAATTAGTGCTGGTTGATATACATATGAATTTTGAATTTGATGCAGCCTCTGGGCCTGGTAATATCTTAACTGTAAATGATGGAAGATGGCACTTCATACTGTTACTTTTTTTCAGCAATGAAGATGCGAGTGGAAATGACAGAAGGTTCATTGGCAGTTTTGCTGATTGAAGTGTGGGTTCACCTTGAGAGTGAAAATATGCTTTTGCAAGGGGCACAAATGTAATTTTGCCCCCACCATTTTTGAAACATAAAAATTGGGGTTGATATTATATGTAAAAAAAGGCAAGAGTCATTTTTTAAAAATTGACTAATTATTCCTACAAAGAAGCTCATTCAATTCAAATTATCTGGTGGACGTCATTTTTCTTGCTTGAGAATTCTCTATCATGGTCAACCTTGCAGATACATAGCTATGTTGCAGAGACCCTGTTAGTGAATTGCAAAGATGCATAATGGCATGCTGGCAAGAGTGTCCTGTGGTGCATTGGTCACCTTGCACATCAGTCACTTTGCTGGCTCTCCTATGTAGTAACGTAACAGTTGCCCCTTGATGAATATATACACCATGAAACTGCTCAGTTCCCGCACGTGCGAGTCCACTTACCATGATGTAAGTCTCCAAGTGAACTCCAGCCATGTTCTTTTAAGATCTCTACTTTTTTTTCTTTCTAGTTGGGAATTAGGTTTATTCTCATAATATTTGTGAACATTTGCTATATAAAGTCATTAATTTGCAAAAGCGACATTGTTTGGCTTTTTGTCAACAAAAGCCACAATTATATATAGAACTATTAGGAAATGATACTGAGTGTGTCCATATGAACATGAGAGAATACTTCCTAGAAGACTATGAAAGGCATGCATTTTTGACACAGAATGCATAGCTATCAATTCCCTTGTTGAGAGCTGGCCCTTTTCACACCAGTAAACAGCTTGGAAAAGGAAGGATTTGTTAATTGGTTAATCTGATATTGTCAAATTGGTGACCAGTCTTTAACACAGTGATAGTACTAGGAGTCGGGACACAAATGCATTGCCACCTGCGTAGGCCTAATGCAGTTCAGCGTGGTGCCACTGAACAAAAATAGGAAATAATTCAAAAGGGTATTGAAGTACCAATTTTTACAAAAGTATTTTTGAGACTTATTTCATGCAGGTAACAGTCAGCTTGGGTTATACTAAATCATTCTGCTGTTTGAAAGAATTTGTGCAACTCATTTACAACACAATCCTTGTTCAGTTTTTTGCTTATGCCCATACCAGAACTGAGACAGGGTTTGCTTGGATTCTGATCAATTCAAAATATACTTGACAGATATCACTGAAATAGTACTCTTACCAAAACCAGGTCAGGAGTATGCTGCAATATTACACTCTAGTCTTAAGACTGCTTAACTTGGAATGATCGTGGTAAATACGAAAGTAGGCTTTAGAATTGGTATTATCATTTAAAAAAACACCAGCGAAAGAACTTCTGGATATAAGTCCTAGATACAGGAATTATCTATATTGCATGCTAATATACAAGTTAGAATTTGGATATTATTTAGTTTAGTTTTGCCCCCCCCCCTTTTTTTAAAAAAAATAAAAGTATACTTAACACCAGGAAACCTGTATCTGAAATTCCCTGGGCACATGTGTGTGTATATGTGTGTGAAAGCAATTTGGTGGGCAAATTGGGGTGGGAAAAAGTGCTCTGCTCTGAAGTATTCATTCTCTTCCAAAAGCTGCTCTTCTAAAATACACAACAGAAGTACCAGGTCTCTAGTAGGAGTGTGTTTATAAACAGGTAGCTAGCTGCAAACGAAGTTAGACATGTGAAACAGACTGGCAAAGAAAATTGCTTTGTCCCTGAACAGTTAGCACATCTTAAGATACATTTGCATGCATTCAGACAAGTCAAAATTCTGCTCTTGATCTGTGATAAATCCACATTACAGAAAAACACAGTCTACAGAACAGCTGGGTAAACTTTTGAAGAATAGTTGGGTTACTAGAAGGAGTGGAGTGTACAACAGAGTCAAATGAGTACAGGAAGTTCCACTGACTATGTAACTGAAATCAGCACACCATTATGCTGCTCACATTGCTCTCTTTTTTTGCCCCCACCTATTGTCAGATAAAACTAAATCCATACAGACCAGCAGAGTTGTGTGCTTACACTGGTGCCCCCAAGTCATCTTGGACAGCTCCAATAACCCCTGACAAGTTGCCATATCAGCTGCAGCTGATAGGAGTTGTAGCTCAAAATTTCTGGACAGTGCCATGCTTGGCTTCCTTGCCCTGTGACTCTTTGTGCTTGCAGGTAAATATTTAGGCTGAGATGTTTAAAAGGAATTTAGTCAATGACCATTAGAAAGTGCAGAAGGTCTTTTAAAAGGAAATGCTGCCCATATATTATCAGCAACAAAGGACAGTGATGTACATATTACTGTCTGTCTGTCTGTCTGTCTGTCCGTCCATCCATTTCATATTACTAAGTAATGATTAATTATATCTATGAAAGACTTGATTTCTGGGCAGGACAGCTGGCAGATGGTCCTTGAGGCAACACTGAGCTTTCACAGTGAAAGTACTGGCCAGAGAGATCTCTGATTGGAGAAACTCACCCTGGATTAGAGGGGGGAGCAGGGACCACCCACAAGGGCCCAGAATTCCCATTATTTGCATTTACTCATAAGTAAACATGTAAGGAATGGGAAGGACTGACAGAGTTACATCTTTTGCCCTTCCTGTGAAACACAGCTGTTTTGGTGAGTATCTGGCAGCCTCAAGCCAGCAACCTGGTTTTAAAAAAAATTCTAATCAAAACTTTGGAGTTACAAAAGTGAAGAATTCTTCTGATTAAAACATATGCAACCAACAGCTGAGTAAGTGTATTTGCTCCATAAAATCGGGAGTCAGAAGATGGAGGTCAATCTTTTTAAAAGGGAACAGTTAAGGATTTATGTGCATATATTTTTGAATTTCATTTTAATTACAAGATTGAATTTGACTTTGGCAAGGAGAAATTACAGCATGAGAACGTGCAGGCATTATCTGTTTGATGTTGATAAGACTGATTTGCTGGCTGTAAGCGGTGAGAGAAGAATTCAACAGTTAACTCTGTAACTGCTGGACTGAAAGATAGAATCCTCCGAGGAACTTTCTACAACAAAGGTTAGAGGAATTACATTTTCTGAAAGAATAGGGACTCCTTGAGGAGGAGACTGTGAGAACATTTTAAAGAGAACCTGAGGAATGAGATCAAGGCAGAATTGTGGGGAGATGTAAGGCAAGTGGGGAGGAAAAAAAATGTCAGGCTAATATGGAGGTAAGGGAGACTGAAAAATCATGTGGAGAAACAAATTCAATTCAAGAAAATGGAGGAGATGAAGGGCTAAGAAGTTTTGGTTTGTGAAATGGGGACTATAGCTTAAGGGGGGCAGGCAATACATTGAGAGCTGAATGAAACCAAGTTGATTTAGTGAAAGGATTAGCCTGCAAGACTGAAAGGCATGAGAGAAAGAGGAAAAGTAAAAGTATTATGGCTTAGGACAAATACTTTACAAGTAGGGATGGGATGAATCCAGAATTTTCTGAATCTGAATCCAGATCCGAATCCCTGGAAGATTCTGGGAATCCATGAATCTCAAATCTTTCAAATACTTTTTTAAAAAAGGGTTTAAAAAGCATGGGAAAGAAGGATAATCTTGGGCAAGACACACTCTCTCAGCCTTAGCAAAAGTCTAGGCAAAGGCAAACTTCCCTCTGAAGAAATCTGGCCAAGACAATTGTCCCAGTTTTGCCTCAGGATCTCCCCAGACTGAAAATGACATGAAGGCCCTTTCTACACAGGCAGGAAAATGTGGATTAATCCTGTATTTTCCTGCCTGTGTAAACAGGGCCACATACTAGAGTACAGAGATAATCCAGGTCAAAACTGGATTTCCTTTGCATAGCTCCTTATGACATGCTGGGGTTTGTAGTTTGATGATGCATCAGCACACTTTGGCAGAGAAGGCTGTGACACCTTGTAAAACTACAAACTCCAGAATTGTGTCTGAAAGAGCTTTGCAAAGAAGCTATGCAAAGGAAAGTTTCAGCTGTCCTTGAAATCTCAAGCCTATACCTTCCTGTCAATTGCTGAACTTAAATATGAAATGTTCAATTTCAATATCTTATAAAACAACCCCAGATGTAATTTCTGAAATTGTTAGCAAAGGCCATTATTACTCTGAGGGAAAAACTCATCTACTTGCCATCTCCCCTTGTGTGTCTGGTCTTCAGGTGTCCCAGTCTCCAACGAACTATTTGGTTGGTGGATTCAAAAGATCTGGTTTGCCTATTTTGGCACAGGGATTTGGATTCACGAATCTTGAATCCTTCCCCAGGATTCAAGGATTTGAGGATTTGGTTGGCCTATCAAGTGGGAAGGAGTTGGAAATATTAACAAAGGGTAAGGAAAGAAGTCTGAGAAGTTGGTGGCGGGGAAAGGTTCAGGGATAGGATGGATGAAAAGGAAGAGTAGAGAAATAAAGGGAAAAAGGGGTTGTTGCAACTAGGTTATGAAGTGGTTGCAGACACAAGACAATGAAAACTGGATTTGGTAACAATTGTGAGAAGGATTTTATAATATGAAATGTCATAGAAATATATGGATATTATGTTGTTACATAACATATAAAAGAGTTATAGTTTTAAGTAGTGAATACAGTAATTAATTTAGTAAGTAGCATTTCCTATCAAGATGTTATTGGATGGAATATTGATATATCAGTGCTAGATATGTTAGGCTTTGAAAAAGAACATTTATTTTTCTTTTTTGGTTGTTGGAAAAAAATGACATATTTGTAGATAGGAAAAAGGATTTATGGATACTATCTTTAAGAGATTTGAAACAATTTGAGTGTCATACACTATTCGAAGGAAGAATGGGAGTCACCTATTTCTTTATTCTTTTATTTCTAACTCTTGTGCTTTAACCTCTTCTTATCTTTTTTTTTTGTTCTGTCCTTTCCTTTTCTGTTTCCATGTATTTGTAGAATTTTAGTATTTTAGAAAATTATCAATAATAATATTGCTAAAAATAGTTATTTTCTCTAAAAGTGTTCCATGATTAAGATTTTCTTCTTCTGAAGGACCCTGTAATCTATTTACTGTATTTCCCTATTAACAGTGTAAACCACCTTCAAAGTAATAGTCCTTGCAGTCCTGAAGAATTCTTGCAAACACTGATGTAAAGTAGGCCTGTGGAGTGATGGGATGGGGTTGGCTCTTGCATTCCAGGGCATGGTATTACTGTCTTGTTTTTTTGTTTCTCTATACAATGGAAGCATAGTTAAAGGAATGGCTTTTGCAATTATCAGGATCCTAATTTCACTTTGGCAGTTTAACTAACCTCTACAAGCCTTTATTTTGTCAGAGGAGAACATCATCCAGCATCTTCTGTTGTTCTGTGCTCCTTCATATAATAAAATATACAGTACTATAAATATTGTAATGTTCTGATACAATATGTCCTAACATAAAATAATGGTGGCTAAATGGGGGGTGGGGTGGGGGGCATTTAGAAGAATATGGCAATGACAAAAAGAAGAAAAGCCACAGTGGATGCAAATACTCAAAAACAATGAGATGAAAATGTGGCACAGAACAGAGAACATGATATCAGTTCTGCTCTTATTTTTGCCCTCTCACCACGACATTTTAACAGAGTTCCACAAAACACCTTCTAAACTGATGATTTGTGTGGTTAAAAAAATAAATCTTTACTATTCCACTTAATTACATTCATCCTGAGCTTGCTCAACTGTGCTAAAAAGCCTGTTTAATAACAGGAAACCATGTGACTAATTATTAAATAAAGTGTTCCCTTTTCCTCATGCTGCTATACAAAAGGCATCTCTTTTCTTCCCTTTTTGAAAATATAAACATTTGTGGCACTATAAGTTAATACAAAAAAGAGACTGGTGAACTGTGAGAGTGCTCAATTAATTTCTCTTTACCATGATTGAAGAGAGGTACAGAGAAGTGAACAGGCTGGGGGAAATTAAGGACTGGTTTGCTTTTGGTTTCAAATAGAATAATACAAAGATGTACTTCATCAGCCATCCCAAAGATGGTCCTAATGTAAAAGCCAAGAGAATCAAAATTGAAATACCATCTTTGTATGCAAGTTATTTTGTTTCTCTTAAAAAACACAATCCATCATTATTTCAAAGGCAGATTTCTTAATCTATTCACCCATTTATGCATGATATCATAAAGGTTTTTTTTAAAAATAACATCTCTATAATTTTTCCGCCCACCCCCCTAACCCTCATTAAGTGCAATTGTCAACTAGGTCAAGATACAGAACCCCAGCGCTTGACACTGAGATTACAAAGTGCTAGCTTGACAGGTGGCAGATGCCAGCTGTTGCTGACATATCACAGTCTGAGGTTATTTCATTCTGCTAAAGAAAAAAGCTGGAGAGCAGACAATTCTCAGACACTTCTTCTTGTCATACACTTGCTATCTCTAACTGTGCTTGCTCTCAAAGCTATGGAAGGCACCTGTTCTAGAGAGTCTTCTCATTGACAAGGTGTCCCCTCTGTTCTCTGGTTTGGATGACTTGCTCCTCTGGAACGTACTTCGGAGGCTTGCTGCATTGCGCTGCCTATCAAGTTTATCACTGATGGAGTAGCTTTTCCGGGTGTGTGCATACAACAAGTTGGATTCATCTGCAGAATAACTGTTGGCCCGTTCAATTTTTGGAAGAGGGATATTGTTAGGCAGTGTTCTAGTTGTATTGCTATCTTGAGATGACAAGGAAACTGCTTTTTTGTCTTTGGCTTCGGTATCCTCATTATCAGAGCTTGGGTGACTTAGTTCTGCCTCCCTCTCGGGATGACAGCATCCTAAGTCATCCATTTTGTCTCCATGAATCCCAGGGAAGCTGGATCTTTCTGCAATGGTTTGAGGAGCACTGACACACCTTGTGTCTATGCAGTCTGTGATGCTTGTGTACTCTGCTGTTTTGACTGGCACTCCAAGGCTGCTGAAATAGCTCCGAGAAGGTGAGAACATGAAACTGTGAGATTTGACGATGGGTGGTTCCTCCAAAAGAAATGGAGATGTAGCCAGGTATCGACTGCTTTTAGACCGCTCTAAGGTATGGTATAAGGGAGGGTCAGATTCCCATGGGTTTTGGCTTTCTGTGATTTGTGAGTAGTCTGAAGAAAACACTCTTGTTTCTATTGAAGAGGGGTCTTCATAATCAATGCTCCTGCCTGAAATTCTGTCAGCAGGAGAACCACTGATGTAAGCACTACTTGAGAGGACGCTGGAAGCTATCTGAGCTTGGAGAGCTGGGTCTCCTGTCCCCAGGATATTTATCGAACTGTCCAGGGGTTCTATTACAGACTGCAGCTCATCCATGGCAGAGACATAAATGTCTATGCAAGAGGAAGGCCTTCTGGAATCTGGGGCAATAGACAGAGTGCTTGTAGGCACTACAGGTACTTTTTGCTCTTTTGAGACAGAATGAGAGCTACTAGCACGATGGAGGCTCACAGACCTTTCTTTGAAAATGCTTTCAAACTTCTCCAACCCACACTTATCCTTCATGTTCACTGCATAAAAGGAATGGCTTCGCAAGCGGGGTGTTACTGTTGGAGAGGTTGGAGACATCGACTCCTCCCCTGTGGGATCCATACTCTCTGGAAGTTTGTAAGTGTTTCCTTCTTGGCTGTTGAAGCTACTCTGTCTGACAATGTAGGCTGTGTCAGTACAATCAGAGGATGTTCGAGAGCGTATCTTTGTGGCTTCTCCTCTGTCCAGGCCGGTTAACTTATCTAATGCTGTAGCCATTCTCCCTATCATGTCTTCCAGTTGAGCAAGCCGGATGTCTACAGTCTGAAGTGAAGCCTTCATACAGTGTTCTCGTTCATTCACTTCCTCTAATCGCATGGCCATATTCTCTACCCTATACAAGGAGAAGAGAGAAAGCAGAATTACTTTTGCACAGGGCAAGCAGATTAGATTTATCAATCATAAAATTCACTAATTGGTGACTGTTGGTAATCTAAGTATTGTACTTAGTATACTACTAATAATCAGGGTAAGTGTGTGCATATGAAAGAGAAACAGAGATGCTTCCTTAGTTTTGAGTTATCTCCACAGAGATGATCAGCCTATTGGAATACCATTTCCACTTAGTAGAAATACTTCAGGTTATCCCATAACAACACACTTCAAGAAAATCTGGATTTTGCTCCTAATAATTGATATTCTTCTATAGAATGTTACAAATGTTCTGCTTCAAAAATAAACATCACATATCCTTCCTAGACTATGGGTCAAAAGAGTGTATTGCTTTATTGTAGTCTCTTTGTAATGTAAGGAGATCCTACAAAAAAACACCTAATAAAGAAAAAAAATCCAATAGATCGATGTTGGTTTATGAACTAGATTTTTTTTTATTTAGATCTTTTTATTTTTGGCAAAAATATGTCTTCTAAGAGACATACCTAGATTATATTAAAAAACAAATTATGTTTTCATAGTTGGGCTTCACATTTAGATTATGAATATAAGCATTGGTGAAACCTTTAGGTGGAAGTGATATAAGTATTGATTCCTCCATTCCATATTAGGGTAGGGAATATGGGGCCTTCCCATGTTGCATGAGGACTGACAGGAGCTGCAATCTGATGTTTGAAAAGACATGTATTCCCCATCTTCAGGCAAAATACTGAAAAGACCAGATTTCTGAAAGGCAGTAGTTTGTTTAATTAAAGTATATTCAATAAACTGCCTTGGATCCCATATTGAGAGAAAAGTGGGATATAAATTGCATAAATAAATAAATACAATTTTACAGTGCTGCACATCCATCTAGTACCTCCTTGTTTAACAGTTTTTTTCTGGGCTGCCCAATGGCAGCCAGATGACTGCTGAGAATAGCTCTATACCAAGCTCAACCATTAGCAGCAAGAGGCAATAGGAAAGCTTCCTCTACATCTGCCATCCTTTGACAGCTGTCTGCCTCTCGGACTTCCACTACTCAAGAAGGAATTCATCCATAAGTTACATGGGCAGAGTTTAAAGAAAATCTTGGCATAAATTTGCAAACCATATTAGAATATTTGGATATACATAAAGTCAAAAGAGATGCCTGCTTGTAAGGTACCTTAAAATGAATCTAGTTTTCCCTTTCATAATTACAGGTGTGCGGAGGAGGGGGGACTTATAAGGAATGCAGCACATAGGAAGGGACACATATCTCTTTCTTGTGGAATCAGAACCAAGCCTCCTTCCCACTCTTGTATAGCTAAAATGCTTAAGAAAAAGGTCTCCATTAGTAACAAAGGAAACATTTCCCCTAGCCTTGTTAGCTGTGGGCACAGGGGAGATTTTGGCCTTAACCACACTAGGACTGAGGAGGTAACACTTTTGTCACCAAATATCTTTGCTCCTATACGCACCTACAGTCAAGTGAGGAGAAACTGATACTCAACTACATATTGTGTATCAAACAAACATCTAGTTTTGCTCTAGAGAACCCTTTTGTGGGATTACATCCTAAAACCTTTATTTTGATACATGATTAGTTCAAATATCCATCACTTTATGGTATAAATAATATAGCTTTTGTGAAATTTTTATGGAAGTTCTACCAACTTTTGATTACTTCTGGTTTCTAGACAATACCATGTATTTTGTGATCAGTAAATATGTTTTACTGTCCAGTTTCTAAACAGTATAATTAGTTATTAGTTATCATTAGCTGTCATGATAAGGTACTGCCAGTTTTGTCTAGTGTGCAGACAGTAAAACACTAAAGAACATATTAAATCTGTTTTCCTACAAACTAACATGTATGGATATGCTAAGACAGAAAAATCTCAAAATATATACACTTATAGGAAACCAAAAGTTGTCCACCTTTCAGAGGTAACACGGATTCTTTCATCATTGGAAGAATTGAATCTATCCTCTTTTTCTCTGAAATATTCTTCTATGCATTGTTCTTCAAAATCATGAACCTTCTTCAGTTCATCATCTGTTATAAAAAGTTCTGTACAAAACATATGAGGCAATAAGAAAGCAGCAGTTAAAAGCAATTAATTAGCTATCTTTGTAAGGTTCTGACAGAGGTCATTTCAATAATTTACAGATTTGTAACTCTGTGCATATTGTGGGCCCTCAGTATCCACTAGAGTTTGGTTCCAGGACCTCTATGGATACCAACATTTGTGGATGCTCAAGTTCCATCACTGTGTGTAGTAAAAAGGCATCCCTGATATAAACTGGCAAAATCAAAGTTTGCATTTGGGATTTTTTCGGGGGGGGGAGGTATTTTCAAGCTGCAGTTGGTTGAATCAGTGGATAAAGAATCCGTGGACATGGAGGGCCACCTGTATGCTGCAAGGGTCATATTTTATGCATGACACTATGGCTTTCATTTTATGTTACACTCTGAAAAACAGTTTTGTATAGGCTGTCAGGGTTTCTGTGGAAATGTCAGCAGTATTTTATTTGATGACCCGGTTACCTGCTCTACTTCTCGCTGTGTTCTACTTACTCAGTTCTACTGACACAGCTAGGGGAAAGAGCAGCGATATACCTACGGGCCTTGGGAGTGTGTGTGTAGATGTGGACAGCTCTCACACACAAGCAGCTGTGTGAATAGATGCCTGTGCAGTCTGGGTTTGCGGCGCCAGTTCTCAGTGTGCACAGTAAATAAAAACAAAAGTACATAACAATAAAAAAAACTCCAGCCAAGAAGGAAAAGACAATAGATAAAGCCACTCAAATATAAATTATGAGGGAGATTAAAGTGAGCCTTTAAGTGTGTTAAATGTGTGCTAAAACAGGAAAGCATAATGATACAGCAGCAAAAGGCTACTGAAGAAGGTACACCCCAGCTCCGAAAAAAGGTAAGCTGTGGAAAGGGCCTATAAATCAAGCTGTGTGGTGCTGCCTTTGCAAAATGGTTGGAAATCACAATTGTTTCAGAAAGTGGTGCCTAAGAAGAATAGGCTATATGGTGCATATCACTCCAGTTCTGTGGCAATTTTATGCGTTCCCAATTTGCTCCTGGACCTCATTTTAAGTGATGATGATGAGTAGAGTGCTAAGGTATTGCAGAAGCTTTGGAGAGCTTCTCTGTGTTTCCAAAGCAGTGAGTTTCTGGGCAGGTCAGAGCTTTCTCAGCAGCATCTGTATTGTGAAATCCTTCCTGGGAGAGGTTTGCCTGTTTTTTTCCATACTGGGTTTTAGATGATGACTTGTTTTGGAGGTCAATTGAAATAGCTAACAGTTAAAGTTTCTTCATTTGTTATTTTCCTGTTGCAATTGTTGTCTTTCTATTTATACTAT